>JAHWFP010244749.1:132819-150994 GCA_023313725.1 Lithobius niger
AGGTCGTCAGACGCTTGAGCTCCTCACAGTCAATACAGCTATCTCATATTGGCTGCGAGTCGAAATCGAAGAGATCCGTCTGCCGGCATTAATTTCTGCACGTTCCAGCAAAACAATGGCGACCTCTGTGTCGTGTTTTGGTGATGCAGTAATTAAATTGTTATATCGGACGTACGTAACGTATTCTTACCGCAATTCTTGTGTTTAGTTATTGTATAAGTGATCGAAAAGTCAAACATGCTTGTCAAAATGGATGTAATAGCCCTTTAAATTATACATTCTGTGATCATAGTAAAAGCAAGGCTATGTGCCTATTTCTTTCTCCTCGTCACGTCATAAAGGTTTGGAATTTAGTAATCAAAAAATCCAAACTTCCTTTCTTGTGGAAGTAAACTTGCTGGGGCAATTACTGCATACAGGACCCGAACAACAAGTACGGGTGCTTGCATATAAGATCAACACACATGTCAATAGATGGTCTACCCAGCATTTGAGCACTTTTTAAAAAATGCTACAAACAACACTGAAAAAAAACATTTCCATCACCAATGACCCACAGTTTATGCCACAGAAATTCAGTGTGTATTCTCCTTGTTGTTTCTGGTAGACACTGACTTTCTTCATTGTGTGGTGTCTGAGTGATAAATTTTTAGCCTATATTGTGGACATTTGGCAAAAAAGACTGCTGTTTTTTTAAGTAGTGATGGTTAGTACGGGGTATTTACGATATGGCAGCCACACACAGACAGGCACCTCCACCCCGCTCATCCTGCAAAAAAGTCACATGAAGTATGCAAGGCAGTAAACCCTCAAGTAAACCTACCCTCGTTTCAGGAGCGTGCTAATGACGAATGAGCAACCTCCTTCAAGTAAACCTCCTACTTAACGAAACCTACCTTACTCAAGGAAACCTACTTCACTGACAAGGTTTACTTGATTGGCAGGTTTACTTGAGTGGCAGGTTTACTTGAGTGGGAGGTTTACTCAGAGTGGTAGGTTTATTCGAGTGGGAGGGTTACTTTAGTGGGCAGTTTACTCGAGTGGGGTCAGAAAATGGGAGGGTCGAAAGTCGAGTAAGCCTCATCATTCCTCAAGTATACCCAGCCATGTAGTTACATACATACATACTAGTAGTGTAAAAAAAACTATTATATTGAACTGCCTGCACCACGCTGCCTACACCAAAGAGTTTTTAAGATCAGAGAGAAATAGAGAAATATAATAATAGCCACCCGTGCCAGGCCGCCACGAAGTGTGGTTCAAATAGTATACGAGTACGGGGGAGCTAGCTACCACTCGAGTTTATTTATTTTATCCTCCGCTCTGTTCGGAAACTTTTCCCATGAGATTGTCGATGCAGACAAAGTGTTTATAGAGCGCCGAGCATTCGGAAAACGAGAGTTGCAACAGCGTATCCACCGCCGTTGTTTTAGGGTCGTATTCGAGGAAGTGGACTTGCGTGTTGTTAATTCGTAAATCTTACTCTGATCCTCTTCTCCTCTCCGACTTGTAACGCTTTCATCTTAAAATCCAACAACAATTTCATTTTGTTTCTGCTGTCTACTTTGGACAGATCCAACATTATTGCCAGCAGATGTTTTTCGTGTTCGAACAGATCCAATTGATTAACGTTTCTCCGGCTATTTCGATGAACGGCTCGAAGACATGATTCGAACTTGGAACCGTAATGGTTTTCCATAGACCCTCGTTCATACTTTCCCAACCTTTCCACGCAAACGTATTTTCTTCGTCGTCTTTAGACTGCGATTTCTCCCTCCACTGATCGAGTACCGACCTGTTACTCTTTTCACCCAGTCGGTATAGTTAGGTCCATACCAACGAATTGAGCCTCAACTCGGTGGTAAGCCCTGTCTGTTTGTTAAAAACAAGAGTTGGTCCTCTTTCAATCGAGGCATTGAGGTATTTACTCAGCATGAAATAACCGCTATTGCCATCCATGATGAGAATGCATCGTAGAGTTTGTTCTTTAATAAACAAAAAAAATATATTTTATTCGAATGTTTACAAAACATTATTCAAACGTTATTTAATACATTATTACATATCAAGTTATTTAATACATTATTACATATCAACAACTACTGTCACCACCATTCCTCAGTCATCGTTCCTCAGCAGCAGTCATTCGCTTTTTCGTTCTTCTCGCTCTTTCAGCCAACGTTCTTTTTTGTGTGAAGATTCGTTTCTCCTTGCCTACCCTTCTCGCTGGTCTTTCTTTTTCTTTGGTTTGTTTGTCTTTCTCTGGCGAGCAGTAAATGCTGCCTGCCTCTTCTGATCGGCTAGGCACTTTTTTCTCCTTATTTGCCCTCTCCCACTTGTCCGGATTTTGCGAATTCAACCGCTTGCTGTCTTCCATCCTTAATTTTTTTGTCTGGGTTGCGCTAGAGTCTGCATTTTGAAGTTCGGTTATCCTTCGCTCCGGTTCCTCCCCATTTCACCTAGTCTCAGTCTCTTGATCGTCAATTATGGATACTGACGATACTTCGTCATCGGATATCACTTCTTCATCGGATGTAAAAATATAATCGAAATAACAACTATCCTCGTTGTAAGAAACATCTTTGTTGGCGTAATATCCGATGGCCGAAGTTTTGACTTCGTCTAGGATTAATCTTTTGTCGTCGTAAGCTAATAGTAGGAATTTATTCACCTCAACCGTACCAAGCTGGTGGTAGCTGTCGCTCCCAATCCTCAACCAGCTCCCTCTCGGTTCAGGATCTACGTTGGTCAGCCTGTAATTTTTGGGGTTCATAGTTATTGCTAGGTCCAGGAGAGTCATTTTGTAATATTCGTGGTTGAAATGTTTTTTCACGAAACTCTTGGAAATTCCTTTCACCCTTTTCTTTTCCGCTTTGGAGGTCTTAATCGAATTCTACAATCTAGTGCAAAAATATTCAGATAGGCCTAGAAGCCTGTACTGTGTGGAAAGAGTTTGTAGCTTTTTTTTCAAAACTGACGCTATGTATTCAGTAGCCAACTTGAACAAACGCGTAGAACAGCATTTATTATAAAGTAACATTTGCTGCACAATCCGACAAACTCTTTTATCGATACTACGGCCGTAGAATCTTTCATCTTGCCCAACACTTGCTTGTTGGTGTTGCAGAACAGCCGGTGCTGTGGATTGCAGTTGCTAGTGTCGAACATACTCGAATTTTTGAGCATATCCTCGTACACATCTTCGGTTTCAATGGAATAGCACAAGGAATCGATGTTGGTCAACAACAGTTTTGCTCGATCTCCGTATTGAGGATTTATGTATCGGTAATGTAATTTGTACAGAAGTAGTTTAGATAACTCTAGTGTGGTGAATCCCGAATAAGTGGGAAGATGGAACATCACGTTGGTTTGTTTTGAGTTGTTCTGCACCAGGTTGTCGTGCAATACCTTAAACGAATCCGCGTTGGATTTGGTGGAATACGTGATGGCCCGCTTGCTGTTGTTGCTGAGCACAACCTTCAGTCTTTTCTGCTTCTGTTCCAACATTTTACCATATATCAAGTATTAGGCTGTTTGAAAAACTTCTTTTCAAACTCTGTCTTCGATTCTTTACGTTTCGCTGTATTAAAGTCTATGTATTGTTTCAACCAGGGCTTCTGATTGAAACTCGGCACCCTCCTGACGTGACGAAGGTTCATGCCATGCTGGAGATAGAACTTCAAGCTACGGTAGTGAACTACATACCGTTTCTTTCCCAGTAGGTTCGACACTAGCTTTTCGGCAAGTTTCATCGATTCTCCTCGCAGCAACAATTTTGAATAGTCTGAAACAAATTCTTCTCGTATTTCAAATTACTCCGGAGCAAGCGGGTAGTCATTGTGGAGTCGGTGAAGGGTGGCTGGGTATTCCAGATCCATTTCCATGATGTATTCGACTGGCGAGGTGTCCGGTATCTTCGCTATCGTAGTCTCATCGAAGGCTCGAATCTCACCTTTCGTCAAATACCTAAAGCTGTCGTAAGACAACATCTGGCTCATGGCCCAGCCGTACGCATTATTTACGTCCCATTCGATGATGTACTTTTAGGTTTTGTTGGGTAGTAGGTTTCCAGTATATACTGGTTGTTGGCTTCGGCGTACCTTTCACCAATAAAACTAACACCACCCATATACCAGCAGCGATGAAGTTATGTTTGCTGGGGTGAGTAAATAGTTCGAGTTCCACCTTGGTCATCTTTAAAGCTGCTGCCCAACTGAACCCCCGGTGGAAACGTGATAACACGGATCTATGCCGTAGTCTCAGAAACAAATCTGCCAGATTTGTTCAAAGATATTTGCCAAAAGCAAGCAATCTGTCACCTGATATATTTTGTGGTACGAGGCAAACTCTTTGATTTTCAGCATACTCCAAATCTTTTTGGCATGATCGTACTGTTCGTCAGTTAGGCCTTCTTCTTTGAGACTTGAATGAAAGCTTCTTTATGCGGTAACAACTCCTCTTCGAATACTTTCATGCCCGAATCATATTCGTAGGGGTAGTATCCCTTACGGGTTATTATTTCATATGCAGTGACTTGGTCTACGTCTAGATGGACCCAATGTGCCTTCCCACCTTGTTTCGAGAAATTCCATATCATTCTAAAACTGTAATCGTGCGTGTGTATTTCTGCCAGAGTTTTCAGCGAAGAGAAGAGAAAGTTAAAACTGTTTATAAACTTAAGCAGAATGTACAACCTATTCTGTCTTTTCGTTTCATTTCCAGCCAGTTTCAACGGTGACGGTCATGTTCATGAATCTTTCTTGCTAGGATGTATACTTTCTTAAACTTGTGTGCCGCTCTTACTAGTAAATGCATGTCGTATGCATCCAAACCGTGGAATACCACCGGGTTCATGGTGCGCTTCCGGGCATTCAGATTGCAACTAGAGTGAGAAGCTCCTCTGAACTGCCCGGTAACGTGGCAGTGTACCCAAACTTTGTCTTTCAGAAGAACGAATGGTTTCTCGCAACAGATGCAGTTTACGGCATTCTCAAATTCAACGTCTTGTACCAGAGTGAGAATAGTGGCTGGACTGTTTTTAACATTTTGTCATAGAGATGAGCTTCCTGCACCAATTCTTGCAGGAATTTGTCGAGAGCATCCTCTCCTAGATGATAATAGTATTTATGTGCATGTCCCGGTCCCACTACAACGCAGCAGAAGATGCAAGGTTGATGATGGTTGATTTTCTTCGTGCTGTAGCTGTTGAAGGAAGGATTTGATGGGGCAGTTGGTTTAAGGAGGCACTTGAAATCAGCGTATATGATTATAGGGAAGGCATTTCTTCTATTGAAATGTTGGAATTTCAAAACGTTTTCTCCCGGTTTCTTGAACTGTAGAACTTGAGGTGATGGATGATTGTTGCCCACTCTAGTGCGTGTTTTTCTCTCCTCCATACCTTCGAAAATGCGGTGAAACAGTTTCTACAGTAGTATTGTGGGTTGCTCCCCGATCCCTGGTATTGAAGAAATTCGTCAAAATTCGCTATGGCGCAGTAGTGACAATTGTTGGTGTGAGTATCGATTAACTCTTTGTCGCTAATTACAAGAAGATCGATGGGTGTGCCTTTAATATTTCTGCTCGTACGAAGGAGAAACAACCCATTCTTTTTGTTGTAAGCGATCACATTGATGGATAAATTTACGTTGGCTTTCTCGAAAGCATCAATGTGATTCAGCAATGTGATTTGCCACTAGGATCATGAGTTCGTGCGTGCGGTTAATCACCCAACCACTCCCTTTTTTGGGTGAATTTGTCAATGGAACGTTGGCTTTACAATAAGCCGCATCCACCAGCTGGGGAAGGGGTGCAGTGTGACCGAAATACTGTTGCTGCTGTTTGGTCCTTTCGAACGAAATCGACTCCCAAGCAAATTTGAGATTTACAACTCCCGTATTGCCGGACACAAAGTTCAACAGAGCTTCTATACTGCGACGCATCAGTATAAAAACGTACAATGGGTCTACAATGAACACGACTTTCCTGTATTCTCAGTGCTTGAGTGCTTGACGACAGTGGATAAAATCGTATCTATAGCCCAACTCCGAGTAGAAACAACTGCACTCTGGTGGGTAATTATTTCTGTGTCTCTCTCCCAGGTGATGTATCAACGTATGTTGGGTAGGAAATGTTTCAGTGCAGTAAGCGCAGGTAAAGTTTGTTTTCTCCATCACTACAAATATTTTGAACTTAAAATGTCCTGGCTTCAGTTTAATAATATAAATAAAAAGAGGACAAATTTGGTGTTTTTGTTATTTTCCTCGAGCATTTGGCTTTTCATCCAGCCAACTATCGAAGCGCTCGTCGTACCCTTTCCACCTGACGAGGTACGAGTTTTCCTCCCCACTCTTTTAGTCTTCAGAATCTCTTCGACTGAAAACAGATCCGGCACGTTAGTTTTCTGCAACTCTTGCTCGTAAAAAGTGCCTTCAAGTTTATTACCCAGTTGGTCGACGAACCTGTAGCAAGTAGGGCGAGTTTTTCTGACTTCACTCACCTCGAACAGTTTCTTGGTAAAGTTTTGCAAATGTCCCTTGTCGAAAGTTGATTTTGCCGTTGTCACTCTTACCAAATCCCCGACTTTGATAAGATTCTTTTTCTTCTTGGAACGATTCTTTTTCAGCAATATTTTTGTGATCTGCGGTTCATCGCGTTTAGTTCGGATGATTTTATTTTAATGGTAGAATGAACTCTGTCTTTGTAATCTTTGAAAATTTTATCTATTATGTCTATCCACTTGTGATTACCTCATAGAGTGAACCGTTTCCACATGGAGCTCTTCCACGTCCTGTTGAGACGTTCTACTACGCTCGCCTTAAGATCTGACTTTGTAGAGTAGCGGTTTATTTTGTAGCATTTCATTAGCACTGGGCAGTATTTATTGTAATATTCCTTGCCATCGTCCGTTTGTAAATTTTTAATGGGATTAGACATCGTGTTTAATATCTCTTAAAACCACCAGTGACATCCGCAGCGTTCTTCGATTTCACCGGGACTGCCCAAGCGTATTTAGAGAATACATCGATAGCAGTCAGCAAGTATTTGTAATTTTCATTTTGTTCCGAGTAAGGTATCATCTTGATTAAGTCTGCTTGAACTAAATCACCTATCCCTTAACTAATAACGCGCTTCCTCGGAAACTGCCGCCTAACTGGTTTTGTGCAGCTCCTCCACTAAAGTTTCCATTTGATCTTTTTTTTAACTCCCATTCCCAACTTTGGTTTTCAGACCAGTTTTGCTTGATCTTGCTACTTTTACTGTATCGGAGGGCAACTTTCTATCAGCTTCGTGCCTTCGTTCCAAGTCTGGTTTGGTAGAGTATTCGATGTTGTACTGTGTGCAGGCCTCATCCAGAGAACTGATAGCAGCATCGTCTCTGTTCAGTCTCTTGTTCAATTTTGTTCCTGGACCGCAATAGTTGTATCCCGGAATGTGAAGTTCCACCGGCAACTTGTCTATCGCGCTGTTCAACAATCCAGAACCTCTATTTTTCTGAAACTGAGCTTTCCTCGTGCCACATACTTTGCACTCGCCCTTCAGCAGTTGTCTATAATTCTTAGTCACAATGCGCCTGACAGTTTTACTGGCTGTAACTCTTTTGCATTTGAGGCAGTACATCTCTGTTTATTTATAAAAAGAGAATGAAAAGGTATTTTAGATACTAGTTTTGTAGAGAATTTATCAAAATACCATTTTTTCCTTAGAGCAACTGAAAGATGAAAGTGTTAAATTATGACATAGCCGATATCAATAAACGACCATCGACTGGTATTTTACTGAATTTTCCAGAGGAGGTTAGGTGCATCATTTGTGGCCCTGCACATTGTGGAAAGACACAATTTAGTTATAATTTTCATGTGCAATCCAGGTTGGTTGAATTATGACAGTCTGCGTGTGTAAGTACTTATTTCAAAACAAGTATTTCCATCTCAGGAGAGCCTTTGAGGAAATATGTCCGGGGGTAGCTACCTTTTGTTACATCAACGAAGATATTGAACCACCAGAAGGTCTGCCGTGTGGCAAAACGGTTATTTTATTGGACGATTTCATGATTGAGAAACAAGACAGAATTGAGCGCAATATCGCCTATGGCAGGCACGCAGATGCCTCTTTTATTTGTGTCAGACTTATAGCAGGATAATCAAGAGAGTTATTCGAGATAATACCAATGTTATAATTATCTTCAGGCAAGATGAAGCAAACCTCAAACATGTCTTCAATAATCACGTTAGTGGTGACATGATTTTTGACGAATTTCGTCGCATGTGCGGTGACATTTCGAACGCTGTTCCTTACGGATTCCTACTCATCGATAAAACTAAACCCTTGGACCAACGGTATAGAAGAATGTTCGACTAACGATGACGTGTCTGCCGAAGGGTTTTGTTGACATGAACGTACGTCTGTCTGTCAAAGGTTTTTGTTGACTTAAACATTATTTCATAAAGTACTAAACCGTCATGTCTACTAAAACTAAAAAAAGCAGAAGCAAACCCCAGAAAGAGGTCGATCAGTACAAGGCTCTACAAAAGCGTCTGAAACAAAAATTTCAAAACACAAAACTGTAAAAGCAGACAGAATCTGAACACTTGCAAAAGATATTCAAACCAATCGTTGATCCCAGACTAAAATGGAGATGCTCAAGGGGAGCGAGGCTTCGGCTCAGCATCAACAACAAATCAAAGAACTGTTGGCTCTAGAAGCTGGACAGAAAAAAACAAGAAAAATATTATGGGAGACGGTTAGAGCATATTCAGAAAGCTTTAGAGGTAGCTACAGGCCACTTTGATACTGAAGACGAGAATACTGATAGTGATGACGGTGAAATTCAGTTTAACGTGGGTGCCAGAAGACGACTTTCTAGTTCCTTGAGCGCATTGCAGGGACACACCATCCAACACGTCTCTTGCCCTCACACCAGGAGCTCGTAAGAGACAAATGGAAATGGCCTCTTTACTCGACGATTCCGCAGTCAGTCTCGGTCCACTAGCTGCCAAGTATCTCAGTATGTTGCCACTCGAGAGAGTCTGACCGACCCCACTTTTGGCATTCGATATGAACCGGAGATCAAACATTACGTGATTGGATCCATGCAAGTAGAATTTCAAGACAACGACTTGATCGTGGGATGAAAAAAGTACGAAGGGGCGGACGATTTGTGGCAATTGTTTATGTTGAAAAATCCTACTAAACCACCAGACGAAGATGCCAGCCTTCTAAAGTACCACGATATTCTAAAGAGGAGTAAAACCACATATCACAACAACGACGACAGTACAAGAAGACTGAAGTCTAGCACTGGTTTCAAGTGCACGACTTTCATGAAACCTGTTTGGGGTTGACCTGCCGAAGTTATGAGGAAAGGATCAGGTTCTATAGAGACCCAAATGACCTGTGCGAGAGGCTAAAGCTCCTCAGAGCCTCTACAGAGATGGGCAATAATTTGCTGAACGAAGAATTTGTGCACATTTTCACAGAAATGTGGAGCAAAGCATTGCTGTCTGATGGAGAATACCAAAAACTGATTGGTGAATTCGGTAGATGTTAACTAATGTATTAAACTAAAATTGTCGATCATACTTTTCTTTGAAAATACTGACTTTGTGACCAGTTTTCCTTCCCCATTGATATTGGAAGGCGCTCACGCATTGGCTCTAGTCAATCTGGAAACTTACAACTCCATTCCTAACGTTATAGAGGATGTGACAGATTCTTTCACCTTCAGCACGGACAGCAGTAACACCTGGAATAAAACCATCGTCCCTGAAGGGTGTTATGAATTAGACAAAATTATAAACATCATTTACAGAAAATTCAAAGAGAGCACGCATTGGGACAAGACTAATAATGTTTCCTACGTTCTATTAAATGGCAACGTAAACACTGTAAAGTGTGAACTAGATATTACTGACAGGAGATATAAGGTTGATTTTTCTGAACCGTCCAGTATTGGAAAGATTTTTGGTTTCGAACCTAATACTTACGAATTTGGGGAATACATCGGACCAAACATTGTCAACATAATAAATTAATGTAAACAGCGTACTGGTACATTGCAAATTGGTGGCGGGTTCTTACGTGAACGGATCATCCCAACCGACCTTGTATTTGTTCTTTCCTGCTGTCCCTCCCGCCTACAAGATTGTTCAGTCCCCGTACAATTTGGTGTACCGACCTGTTACGAAAAATATTATTCACTCTATGTGAGTGTGGCTGACAGACCAAGCCGATAGACCACTTAACCTCGAGGGGAAACTTTGACGATAAGTATACATTTGCGAAAGAAGAAAAACTAAAAACAATTACCAAAAAGTAACAACTGCCAATGACCCACCGCCCTACGAACCGCTACAGCCCACATTACCTTTAAAGTGAGGCGAAACCTACCGAGAGAGAAGGCGTCAAGTGCTAAGTCCCGCTAACTTTGAACTCGTGGAGAGACTAATCCTCGCTCAGAATGGAAACGAACGAAAATTACCTAAACGTTACTGAGCATTTGTCGTTGACGAATCGGTAGTCTAATATAATTTTCACGAATATTCTCCGATAGTCGGGACGAACTTGAACCAGGTAAATTCGGAAATAAGAATCACGGTGCAAAATCAGAACGTTTTCACTCATCCTCACCAGAGTTACCTTCACGTTAAGGGATCTTTCCTTAAAAGCTTAGACGGCAGTTCCTAGGCTGCCACGGATAAGATAACTGTGGTCAATAATGTCGTGGCTTTCCTTTTCTCTCATACAATATCAAATAGGTGACAAAACAGTGGATCAACCTAACTTTCCTGGAATCAAAAGCACGATGAAAGGTATTGTTAGTTATGGACCTGAAGACCAAGCCGAACTCGCCAACAGGGGTTGGTTTCTCGACAGCGGGAATGCTAGGTCAGCGAATCCTGACACTAATACCATTTTCAAGCACAAGCGGGACCTTCTCTTCAGTCATTCTCCCAGAGGCAGTTTTACATTCGACTTACCATTGTCTCACCTCCTCGGTTTCACGGAAGATTATGCCAAGATTTTATACGGCATTCGTCAAACAGTCCTTTTGATGTGATCAGCGGATAACAATGCCATATTTAGAGACACGGGGGACGGTGCCGTCAAGATAGTGTTAGAGCAAGTGACTGGTATCTTCGTTACGCAACCCCCTCTGACGTACAGAAAAATAAGTTGCACAAATTGATCGATTCTGGCACGAGCATGCCTTTATCCTTTAGACATTGGCATTCCGATCAATTAGAGATGCCTACATCATTAACGGCCGCTTGGCGTCTTCTTACTACGAGTGCTACGGAACGACTTCGGTGGATCATCGTGGGCTTTCAAACAGACAGAACGACCACAAAAAAAATATCCTGCCATCGATGACCACTGTAGTTTCAACGACGTTCATGTGACTTTAAATTCGGAACGTTATCCATTTTTAGACCAAAATGTAAATTTTAGCCAAGGCGACATTTCTAATCTCTATCAGATGATTGTTAACTTCAGACGACAGTACTACGGCAGTCGAAATTTCGACTTTTAGCAAGAATTTTCCTTTAATAATAATTGATGCAACAAAACAAAGTGAGCGGCTGAAGTCGGCGGTAATTGACATACAGATAAAAATTATATTCGGAGCTCAGGTACCGGCAAATACGAAAGCATGGGCTATACTCATAAGCGATCGCATAATGCACTTAAGATTAGACCGAAATAACGTTGAAGTTGCTGTGTGACTTATTCCATCTATTTAATTTTTTTAATTTTTTTTCCCTTAAACTAGTCATGTATACAACAATGGGAGTGGCTTTAAGTGCCATTCAAAAGAAATGCATGTTACAGCTGATCAAGAAAGGAAAAATGGTACAACTTCGGCTTAAAAACTCTCAGTTGAACAGAGGCACCTCGAAATTGCCAGTCACTCGAGCTCAACTCGGCAGAATTCATAAAGCAAGCAAGACGGGGAAAGGTTTACAGCTGAAACTTTCTCGTACACAACTGAAGAAGGGAGGAATTTTACCAGCATTACTTTTGCCGGCTTTGGCAGTGCTGGGCACATCCGCCGGCGGTGCTGCAGCGATAGCCAGAAACGTGAATGCTGCAAAGAATAGTTCTAGACAGTTACAAGAGATTAAGAGACACAGTGCAGCGATGGAAGCTCTGGCACTCAGAAAGGGAACAGGAATTTAAAAAAATCAACGTAAAAAAGTCGAAAAAATACCAACAACAAAGCTAGTGGAAAAGGATTCTTTCTGAAGCCGGGGTATATTTAAACAGACGTATGACAAATGTGGATTTGAACAGATACGCCAAGAAACTCGGGATTACCAACTTCAGAGGTAGATTTACTAAAGACCTGCTTCCGCAACGACATTGGACAGGGGGGGAGTCTTGAATAGTTAAATTGCAAGACTCAAGCAGCAGAGAAGGTACACTCTGGGTTGCATATTACAGTAAAGGCCCATCTTGTTCATATTTTCGATTCCTTCGGTCCAGAGGTATCTCGGCAAACCTGTAACGAATCACCTGAGAGTTCAAGAAGCACACGAGATTCCGTGCGGTCAATATTGTTTTTCGTTCTACGAGGGTTGTCGCGAGGAGACAAGTTTTTTCAAGTTATTCACATGCTGAAAAAGAAGTCATGAAAGTAAATAAATTTGGAAATGTTAAGCGTTCCAAGTCTCCCTCCCCTCTTCAGTCACCCTCCATCGTTTTAGTGGATAAATTCTTGAGTCTAGCAGCACCCAATCTGCCATTCGATGCAAAAAATAACAAAATTGAAAATATAGCACCTCCAGGAAACGACACTGACGCTCTAACTCTTGGTCCTGAAAACGGAACTAGGACTGGGTTTAGATTGGGATGGGAATCTGAGCATTAATAGAAAAAACTGAAGAACTTAAATAAACTTACAAACGACTCCGATGCCTTCACAAAAAAATATGTGGATCATATAGTTGATAAGAAGCACAGAAATCAACCCTACCGACGCATCTACTCATTTCGAAGCAATCTAGAAACTAGGGATAACGTCACATGGCTGGCAAACAATGGTTTCCAATACTACATGGTAAGTCAACCTGGTCGAATAGTCAAAACCATTCTCGTTGCGGCTAGGATAATAACCCATTTCAAGTTTCTTTGGCCAGAACTGGGATAGCACCAGTTTCCCGACTGAAAATAGCCGGTGAAACAACCAGTATAGCAAGCTATGAGGCAACGCCTTTAGAAATTCAAACGAGCCAGATATTGTGGCACCAGCCGGGCATCACCTGCTAGAAATTCATTGCGAAGTGGACGACTGATGGAAAAGAAAACGCACCCAACATTACTTTTATTTTATTTTTACGTAGACAAACAGATAAATCAGATTAGGAGTGAATCACGAGTTCTCAGGCGTGTCTACTGTTTTCATTCGAATTGAGAAACGAGAGACAATTTTAACTGGTTGTCAGAAACTGGCCAACAGTATATCACGGCTTCCAAACTCGGTCACGTAACTAAAGTGATTGCTCTGGCCTCACAGATCAATATTAAATTCCAAGTGAGTTTACAGATCGGAGTTAATTCGGTTAAAACCATTCATTAAATTTCTGGAGAGACAGCCCCCTTCAGGAGTTATTCCGACTGGGCACCATTGATTAGAGGTACACTATGAATTTTAAGGATAAGAGCAAAAAAAAAAGAAAATTAAATTAATATCTCTTATTATTATATTATTAAAGAAGTAACTAATATGTAACAAGTAACTAATATGAGTGACGATAATGATTTTTAAGTGGGCCCTCACTGCACCGTTCAAGTCACTAATATGCTGTAGCCAGTTTCAAATCGGCCCAGTCTCAAATTAATCTAAATGCCCACGAGTGGCATGTTTTTTTAAAAAATCATAGCGATTTAAACCAGGAAATATTGAAACGTAGAAATAACAAACATTTTGGCGGAGGCAAACGATGAAAGTGCGGCTTTGGCAACCATAGAGCAGGTTCAAAATGTGATCAAGCTGTTTCTCAGTACGTCAACAAAAGCCGTGTTGCTACATCATTTATTTCCTTGCTGGCGAACGCATTGGATTCTTTATTCGACGTAGTCTGTCTGGGAGAAAATAAGAGGCTAAGAATAAAATTTAACGACGATGCCACAAAACTTGTATTCTGTTCCTTTGATGAGAATATGATTCCGATAACCCAGTTGGAACTAACTTTTTTCGAATGGAACTCGCTCCTTCAAAACATTCCAGAAATTGAAGACGAATTCAAAAATACGTTGGACGAAGTTCAACAACAAAAAGGCTGTGGTACTTTGCTTCAGTCCGCAGATTATTAAAACCAAATTTTATTTTTGTTGATTGCTTAACACTTCACACCTGTATCCAAATCGGAAAAAAAATTGGGAAATTTTTATTTTTTGCTGCAATAAGGGGGAACATTGAAAGGCGAGAAAAATTTGAATTAAACAAGTAAAGACTTGTGATTTGCAGCCAGGGAACTGGAAATCACAATTTCAATGATAAAATCGGTCATCTTAAAAATTCTTAGGGATTAGTTCGTAAAAAAACCTGTTATAGTAGATATTTTGAACGAATTTAGGAAATCGGTCCATATTTAGAAAAGTTAGAAATTTCAGGCCTGTTGTGGCTGCCACCAAGTTAAACAAAATGGATTTATAATGTTTAATGCAACAGCATTTAGTCATTGCGTCAATATTTAGTCAATGACAAATTGTTTCCGCCACAGATGGCAGGATCTGACTACACTACCATTACTTTCATTTTCGTATCACATTAATTATTTTTTCAAATATAGATGGCAGCACTGATCTGCAGCATCCAAAGTAACGAGAAGCATTTTCAGTTTCGTTTTCGATTTTAATTAGAAAACGGTATCACTAGATGGTGCCACCTGTTTCAAATTTGCCACCTGCTGTAATTTTAGCCCTTACTAGTTTCAAGTGGAACCATTTCTTAGATTTGTGCCATACTGTCAACTTTACAACAAATTTTCGGCCTCATCCGATATACATGCGGTTCGGCAGTTGGTGTTACGGTGGGGGGGGGGGGCGGCGTGAAGAATCTGTTGAACGAAAAGTGCCTCTGCAAAGCCATTTATAACGCCACAAACAGCACGTCTTTATCTGGTGCGGTTCAGAAGTTATTGACCCTAGCCCCTCCCCCTCCAATAGGTGTAGGCCTAAAAATGTATCATTCTGGATTCACTAAAATGTATTGCTTTGGCGTAGCTAAAATGTGGTGTGGTGTTTTGGCAAGGGTACGAAGCATATGAGAAATTAGCCTTCGTGGGCTAATTTTTACCCATTTACTTCCCAAAAAAAATTTTATTCAGTGGGGAAAAATAAACAAGCGTTTTTGTGTTTGCATAAAAGCTATTGCATATTATAAACTTACTAAAATTATAAATAAACTATAGCATATTTATAAATTGTACTTACTTTTACAAAATTGTACAAGTGCCCATTGATGGTGCGTCCATATTTTCAAAATCATTTCGACGAAAACCACTTCACGTCCGTCCAGAGGCGGATGGATTTTTTTGGGGGGGAACACTGTCTTTCTGTCTCTGCAAGTGGAAACCACGCACGGCAATTCTCAAACCGAAGACTACAATTGAGAATGGATTGATTGCGTGGTTTTTTTTTTTAGTTTTAAACACAAAACCGAAACAATTCTGTGCTGTATGAGTACTAGAAAATTGACTCACCGGGCCCCAGCAATAATTAGCATTAACGCCGAAGTGCTAAATCCGTTCCTTGCTACAGTAACAAAACGATAGACAAAACACACATGAAACAAATACCACGTAAGCAATCCTTGTATTTCGTTACAACGAAACAGTCTTGCCACTGATTTCGTTATAAATAGATACACGACCGGCTAACGAGGGATTCTGACAAACAATGCATTCAGAGAAGGCAATAAGAGCGATTGTCTAGGCTAGTAGCAAACATCGCTCTTTTGCGTTTCGTCCCGCAAAATTAGTTCTGCAAAAAGTTCGGATTTAGTTCGGATTTAGTTGCAAAAAGCTGTTGAAGTAACCGGTAAACTGTCGTAGTGACTAGGGAGTAAGGTAACTCGAGAAGTATGAATGTAATTTGCTCGTCAATTCTAAATTCCGGCGGACAGGTTGTCATCACGAAGCTAGCAGAATAGTAAGTACCATGTACCAATAATCGCAGATAAATGAATAATCGCAGATGAATGAATAATCGCTGAGAAACTTGGTAATGGTGCACATTTTACTATATAGGCGGCGTCGATTTTGCATAACGTGGCCTACGCGAGTAAATATGAACGAAAAGCAGTAAATGGTTTGGTTGTGCGAGCTCTCGATAATGTTAATCGCATCATAGGTCAAGACTAAGAATATTAACTCACCAGTACTTACCGAATACAGAGTCTGCCTGAAAATGGCTCAATGTACTACAATCTGATGTCGCTAGCAGAAAAACAGGACATCCTTTGACGTCAATCAGCGATATTGCAGCACACATCACGCAGGAAACACGACAATGCAACGGACTATTCTAGGAAAAACCCAACTTTGTCTGTTAGCAATTTATTCCACGCTTCATTTAACTTTTGCACCATGTATTCCTTTTCTCATTGTGTCGCATACAATCTCGGAAATAATAATCCACCCAAAACCAAAACTGGTAAAAGAAGCCGCCAAGTTTACAAAAAGGGTCGGCATTTCAAAGTAGTGATATCATTCAACCAGGGAAAGGCCGCCAAGGTTAATCCTATTAGCCCAGTGAATCGCACCTACTAATAGTTCGAAGGTTAAATGAAAACTAGAAGATTGCTACTAGCGGTAGCAATCTTGAAGTTTTCATTTAACGTCCATAGTATTATTCGGTGCGATTTAAATTAATAACAAGCGTAACAGTATGGTAATTGCAAGGACCTAATCAATTCTTATGGAGCGGTAGCAATCTTCAAGTTTTCATTTAACGTCCAAAGTATTATTCCGTGCGATTAACTTGGCTAATAGGATTAACCTTGGCGGTCTATCCCTGGTTGAATGATATCACTACTTTGAAAGGCCGACCCTTCTTGAAAACTTGGTAGCTGCTCTTATACCAGTTTCGGTTTTGGGTGGATATCACAACTTTCATAGGCCTGTGAATACAAAGAATTCCACTGTCTAATAATCACCTCTACCTTTTTTGTCTGGAGTGTCTATAAATTTTCTAAATTCATAATTCTTACGTTTGCTATTGCCTAATTAGCCGTTACACCAGCTAAATGGACATGATTTGGCGTATTGTATGCCCATGCTTCGCATGCTTAAGTCTATATTTAATCCGATTTTTGAGCGCACTGGCTAACAAACGCTGATTTTGGTTCGCTTCGCTCACTCAATCAGCGCATCCCCCTTCACTTGGCTCTCCCAAGGTAAACGTTAATCATTATGAACACATACTACAAACTCACGGAATGGTAAATGTTCATACAGTTCTAATATTCTGGTGGCAGACGAAGATTACTAAAGCTAATCAACTCGTCAGCTGTTTAAAATTACTCGTTACTTACACTAGACTGCAAGAACAGTAAGTCTACATAAAATAAAATGTCCACGTCACGTTATTGAGGACACTTTTTCTCCATAAAGAACACGTTCCCACCTGTGCTGACGATGTACATTTTGTTTTCTAATTTTCTTTCCAGAAAAATTGTCCCTTTTATCGTGGTGGGGCAGATAATTCAGTTTGGATTCGTATACCGTAAAAAAAAAAAGACCAAACCTTTGCAATAAAAGATAAAGATATTCTGTCTCTTAGTGAACCACCTATTTGCAAAAACAGTGCATTCTGACAATATAAGTACTGAAACGATAAGCGTGCAACACTTAAGCATGTTATAATCTACTGTTGAATGACAATACAAACAATGGTTACAACAATAATTTTGCACTTACGAGCCACTTCAGGGCCACGTGCTTCTAGCTGCAACCCCCATTTTAGAAGAAGGCATTTCCCCATATGACGCTTTACCTGTCTGCCGAAATTTAGATCTGGCAACTTTACCTAATGAGCTGTAGACGTGTCGTTATACCCTATGAGAAGTAACATGGGAGCCTGCGGACTAGTTACTAGTCACAAGTTACTCGTTACCAGTAACACAAATCAACGTTATTGAGGACACTTTTTCTCCATGAAGGACACGTTCCCA
>JAHWFP010244750.1:5214-26586 GCA_023313725.1 Lithobius niger
TACAGACAAACACCCGTTTTGCAGAATCTCATTTTGCAAAATAATTTTTTTTTCAAATTACGTGCTTCGCTCGCGCTGCTACGCTCGCTGCGGCTAAACACATAACATCAGAAAGCACAACTAATCAAAAATTACTAACAATTAGGCATGTCTCTTTAACTTTTACAATGTTAAATTTTTGAAGAATATTTTGATTCTGAGAAACGGGATTCTGTAAAACGGGAATTGCATTTTGATAAAGGTTAACCATCACGTGTATAACTAACTACTAGTGGAAGCCCGTGCTACGCACGGGTGGTGTTTAATGCACCGTTAAAAACACTGGGACGATTTCCTTCCTCATGTGTTTGTTATGGAATGCGTGTATCCCGTCTATGTGTACCCTGGCTAGCAAACACAGTTTTTCGTTTGCTTTATTCCCTCATTCAGCGTATCCCTTGTTCCGGAGTCCATCACTTACATTCCATATGATTGTTTCCTGGAAAAATGGTTGTAATACGCGTTTGTACATCTGAAATCAATAAATACGCCTTTGTGCATGTGAAATAATAAATACGCCTTTGTACACGGGAAATAAATAAATACGCCTTTGTGCATGTGAAATAATAAATACGCCTTTGTACACCGGAAATAAATAAATACGCCTTTCTACACCTGAAATAAATAAATAGGCATTGGAGACATTGTAAGGGAGGATTAAACAAACGAAGCTTTAACATTCAGCAAGAGGGCAAGCGGGCTCATTCTTCCCACGGTAGCAAAGAAAAAGGGCGAGCGAGCGACAATGAAAACGGCTATGTGCTCTATCAATTACTTGCGGCCGTCTTGGAGCGGCCGTCTTGTGGCGGTCTCGACAACTCGATTTTAAAATAGTCAATTGGAGACATTGTAAGGGAGGATTAAACAAACGAAGCTTCAACAATTAGGAAGAGGGCGAGCGGACTTGCGGCCGTCTTGTGGCGGCCGTTTTGTGGCCGTCTCGTTGCCGTCCATCCTACGCGACAACTCGATTTTATTAATAAAGATTCTTAAAAGAGAACCTTGGCATTGACGTAGTGACGCCCCAGTATTTTAAACAATTATATTTAAAGCGCACGTTTTCCCGTAGCCTATGTATTGCCAGTTTTCAAAACGCTAATAAATCAACTGGGCTTATTCTACCACTGCATGTCTCTGTTGAATGTTTGCCTTTTAAAGCCCCATTACATAGAAATAAGGTATTAAATTTCGTGTACGTAAAATTTTGTAAAATTCGTTTTGGCGAAACGGGATTTGGCGACGCAGGACTGGGCCCCTGAGGGCAAAACTGTTAATCTGCCTTATTTTTGGCGAAACGGGATTTGGTGAAAACGGGATTCACCCCTCCACAACCCTCACAAAATGATAAATATAAACCCCCCCACTTCAGAATTTTTCACTACTATATAGGTAGATAAAAAAAAAATAGTAAGAGCCGTAGTACTTCCACCCATGGTGGTACGCAAAAGCAAAATACCGTGAATGACGTGTTCTTTCCCATTACCACTGTATACTTTCGGAACAAGAAAGTGTAAGGCTTACTTCCTAAATGAAACTCATTTTTATTTACACATTATGAAGAACTTCTGTGTTGTTTTCAAGTTCTTACTTGCGCAAAACCAGCAAAACCAGCACCCGCTCATCGTATACACAATACGATTATTTTTGGGACGCCCCTAAAAAACTGCCGCTATAGGCCCGGGCCTCCCTGGGCCTGTTTAGAAATCCGGCCCTGCCTGAAAAGCAGCATAAAAATATAACAAAGGCCTGAAAACGCCTAAAAGGGCTAAAGAGGGATAGAAAGGTCGAAGACGGCAGTAAAGGATAAAAACAAGTCACACAAAAAATATGGTCCCCAATAACAAGACTACTGCGCCATAAAAAAGGCCTAAAACTCCTAAAAAAAAAAAAAGGGTTGGAAAGGTGCTTAAACTTACTGTGCCGTTTTTATAAAAGTCGCCCCTGCTTCTCGGGGGTCTTTACACGCTACTGGGGAGCAGAGTAGCCATGAAAAACATCTGTTGATTAGTTTTCAATAATAATAATTTTTTTTAGCTTCAAGTGATCATAAGAAATTGTTAAAATAAATATATATAGAGATAGAGATATAAAGATTTTTTTCAATTAAATATATATATATATATATATTTAATTGAAAAAATCTCCCATATTTTTAAAGATTTTTCCATTCTGTAGTATTTTTTTTTCAATTTTTACGGTTATTTGAAGCGGCAAAAATAATTATTTATTTAATTAAATAATTTAAATAATTAATAATTACTGAACTCACTCATCCCGCACACCAACAGTAACAAATTATCCCCCTAATGGCGCCAACGTGTCACTCAGCTTTTGGACATAACTTGACGCAAAGGCTCAGCAAGCGATTTCTCGCCAAATCGCAATCGTGTCGAGTCGGCAAGTGGTGGCCTCTGTCGGCCGTTCTTGTCGGTTCCAGTAGCTCCTCCCGCCAGCATGGGATGAGGGTCGCTTTCATCAATGGCGGCTCTGTCGGCATCTTTTTGTGCCCTGGTCGGGCCTGCCAAACGGCGCGGACATAAATCAGAAGTGATTGACGCATCTGACATGCTCGTGATAAATGAGGGGAAGGGGGTTGTCGGGTAAGAGAGAGACGAAATTCCCCCCTGCCCCCCACCCTCCAATCCCCCGCCCCCTTCCCCTCCTCCTCGGCGCCTTAATGCAACATTACCTCTCGCAGCACCCAGCATTCGGATTGGCTGCTTGTCACGGCGATCCAACGCTCTCCATCTGTCACGATAATGCAACCTGACGTCAGGACGTCTCAACTCACCAATGGCGGCAGGGCTTGTCGACGCGGCCCGCCTCTCATTGGCTCCCCGCTCCCCGCGCGCTAACATTTCATTCCGTGGTGCCCGAATTCGCCACCCTCGCGAGCCACGGCGCTGCGTACCCGCTCTGGCGCTGTCGGCCGCCGGCGTGCGGCGCTTTTCAACTATACCAAAACTCGAGTGCCGTTGCGAGCGCTAGCCACAGCGACTGGAGAGATCGTAGCAGTCAGCTCAGTGCCGCTTGTTCGTCCGCTACGGCATCTGTTGTGATCAAAAATAGTTTCCGTAACCACGCGCCTCCGGGCATCAACTACATCGCCTCAGGGATAATATACGCGAAGGATACCACCCACCCACCCGATCGCCACCATGCTGACGGGCAGCAATCAATATCTACGGCCGGACTACCTATCTCCTTTGCCGACTACGGTAAGTTTAAATCCCGTTAAAATGCGTTGTTGTGTGCTTATTTATGCCGAAAATCCGGATTTGAAATTGGGTGGTCTAAATTTAATAGCTTAACGGGTTAGTGCATCACTTCGTGGGCGTAGATGCTGATTTTAGTAGGGTGAATAATTACAGTACCCTAAGCCTAGAAATCGTTAAAAAAAATAATAGGTCTGATCATCACCCATCCAGCACGTCCTAATCGCAACTAGGCTATATTTCGGGCTCCATTATGTCATGGATAAATCCTTTGATTGTAAAATTTACGTGTTTACAGCTTGTAGAAATGTATTTTGCGCCAGTATTTTCGGAATTATGTACCCATAACTGAAAAATGGGGGTTTTAAAGGGCCTTGTAGCTAGTAAGGCGTCCCAGCCGCTCGGATGTTGTGGCCCGCAAGCAGCTAATGCTGGAGCAACTTGGCTTCTCAATATGGGCGCGCTGCACGGTGCTGCCGCCTACATCGTGGCGTCCCGTGTGGATGGGGGCCGTGGGATTAAACTTACGGCCCCGGGCCGAAAAGTTTCGGCTAAACTTTTGAAAGAGCGTGCATGGAGCTTTTAACTTAGTTCATAAAAAGTTAGGATATTTAATTGCGTACGCAACGGAATTTCATAAACTAATATTTGATTATAGTTATGTTTGGCTACGAGTGTGCACTCGAAACGGTTATTTTGCATTTGCAGCTTTCTTACTTTAAGGTGCCCAAATTTAGTTTGGGTTAGTAAAAAGGCCTATCGTTTATTTATTTATTTAGCAGTCAACAAACACGCTCCGAAATCATCAAAAATTTCCTAAAGCGTAACTGTGTTAGTTTAAGCCTAAACACGACGTGACTGCTTTGGAAATAACGATATGGAAGTTTGTTTACAATCATATGCTTCAGTTAGATTAGAATTTTGTTGAAGTAGCCTTTGTGTGGTGTTCTAAATTCGCAATTAGCTTATCTCGTATTATTTTTTTTCCGTAAACAACCGTGTTTACATGTAGCCGGCCCATTTACTTAACGCCTTTTTTTGTTGTTGTTGTTATTGCAGTGATTGACGTTATGGTATTGTTAAAAAAAAAAACCTCCCAATCTTATTGTTGTTTCGTTTTCATTGTTACAGCTTGATGCAAAGAAGAGTCCTCTGGCCCTGCTAGCGCAAACGTGTAGCAATATCGGCGCTGACACCCCGTCAACAAAACCTCTGTTGCCGCCTGTGGAAAAGCCGAAGGAGTCGGAAAAGAAGTCTTCATCAGTGAGCCCTCCTGATGACAAATCCTCTTTCAAACCGTACGAATCCGTCAAAAAAGAGGAGAACAACACCTCCGATGGCAGCAGCGAAAGAACTGGGTTTCGTACGCCAACGTCGAAGGCCTCCTCGTCGCCCGCCGTGTCCGTTTCGACGTCCCACAGCGGGTCCGGAAAGGTGACGCCTAGTACTTCGGCCAACTCGTCGTCCGAGTCCAAAGTGTCCAGTTCCCTGTCCGAAGCCTCAAACTGTTCAACGACAACGGTGACCAGTGCCATAACCCACCCCCTGAGTTCGGCGGCCCTCCACAGCCAGCACAACCGTATTAGCATCGGCTGTGGTAATATGTTTGTGGAAGTCAACCATCACGAGTCGGCGTTACCAAAGGACGGTGGTTTGTCGTCCCACATGCCGCTGGGGTCGTACAAAACGTCGGCGGGACAGCTCCTCCCTCCCTCGGGGATGCTCGGTTCTCTCGCCAACTGTACCGGGTGCACCCAAGTTGTAGGACCTCACGTAGACACATCCAGTGCGCAGTCCTTCGCCCAGCTATCGCAGAAGGGTGGTTTCCCGGGCGCAGGCTCGGCCCTCAGCCCCTACGTGGCCTACGCCCGTGTTAAGACAGCGACAGGCGGCACGACGCTTGTACCCATCTGCCGTGATCCGTACTGCACCAACTGCCAGTTCAGCGTCCAGAGCGCCCAGCTCGTAGGCGCCTCTTGTCCTAGCGGCTGCACGCAGTGTACGCACGAGAAAGCGGCCGCGGGCCTCGCCGCAGCGGCTGCCGCAGCCGCCGCGTCGTCCCCGCTTTCGTCGCTCTCTCTAGTGCCCGGAGCCGGCGGCGCCGCGTCTGCTGCCCAACTTTATTCCCACTCCATGTTGTCGCACAGGCCGTATGTCTGTAACTGGATCGCCGGGGACACGTACTGTGGCAAGAGGTTTGGAACGAGTGAGGAACTTCTACAACACTTGCGCACTCACACCAACCTGAGTGCGAGCGACGCCGCTTCGCTACCGATGCTCAATCCTGCGTTGAGCCTGCCCTCCGCTCAAAGCCTAGCCTGCCACCTCCACTATTCGAACGCTCCCTCACTAACAACAATGGCGGGCCTCCATCGGACCTATCCTACAAGCCTAAGCCCTGTCGGATCTCTATCATCGTCCCGTTACCACCCGTACAAACCCCCCTACCCACCCATGCCCGGTAACCCCTTCGCCCCAATGGCGCCCCACCCGGGCTTCGGCCCCCCTTACTACTCCCCCTACGCCATATACGGACAAAGAATTGGGGCCGCAGTGCACCCCTGAAAGTAAATTCAGTAAAAAAAACAAACAAACTTGTGTGATTGAGTGAAAAAAGTGTGTGTGTTTGTGTAAATTTGTGCGGGAAGAAAAATCGTCTCTGAAAACAGGCAAAACTTTTGAGACGTTTCTTGTATACATTGTACATATTTCTTTTCTCCTTCTTTCTCGCATTTTGGCAAACTTTTGTACATAGGACGAGGTTAAACAAAGAAACAACACATTGGGAACGTTTTGCTCAAGAAAAAAAAAAACCGACGTGTTGTGAAAATTTGCCATCAAGATTGAAAAACCAAAAATATAAAAAAAAATCTGGCAATTAAAGTGATAAAAGATTGGTGCCACATCTCACCCGAACTGTGTTTTTTACCCAAGAGGTAGGAACGTGTGATGTTCTCGAAAAGTTTTCACTTTAAAAATAAAAAAAAAAGACGCCATTAAGAACGGCTGTTAAAATACTAATATTGTCGATTTAAAAAATTGGTTTTATTCCTAAATAAATTGTTTGAAAATGTTGTCGTAATCCTGGTTTCCGTCTTTTAGTTATTTATTTATTATGTAATTTATTTTGTTGGGTTTAAACATTTGCAACATGTTGCGTATATACAGTTTACAATAATAGACGTGTTTGCTACAAGTTTTAAATTTTAAAATGTCTGGGCATATAGTTTTGAGGGCCGACAGGCTCTCTTTTTTTGGTAATTTCAAATCAGTCAAATAAATAAATACAAATTTGGCAAATGTACTCCCAACTAACATTGTCAAGGGCGAATTTTCGGCAGGTGTTATTCTGGAAATACATCGTAGCCTAAGATTTCGGGTAAGGATTTCCAAGACAACATCTGTCGAAAATTCGTTCTGATAACGTTAGCTGGGAGGATTATTTCGGAAAATGTGTACCTATTTATTTTTCTGGACCTACTGTGGTGCGAAAATGAGCCTATTTGAAGGATGCTAATAACAGAATTAGTTTGCTTCACGTGTTGTGAGGCAACAATAAATTAATAAAAAAATATTTAGCGATAAACAAATAATTAATCACAGATCTTTGTACGGGTATGTATAGTGGTTTAATACCTATGGCCCACACCACCCCAATAAATGTTTCTTTTTTACACTAGTCAAGTAAAATAGTTGAAAGACGATAATACATTTTGTGAATGTAATAAGTTTCCTGCGCACTTAAATGACGTTTCGCTTGGCATTTTAAAATTCCCTTGTACTAGGCTGCAACATTGATGCTTACTTAGCCTAGGCCATGACGCCGAGCTGACAATGCTATGTGAAAGGTCAGTCAAGTAAATAACAAAATTTATTGTCTTTTTCGGGTGAATTTCATCACTGCAAGATAAATGTGAATTGGATCATTTTGAAATTCCATCGGACACGAAATTTCATGAAGCCAAGAGTTGAAGACATGAAGAAAAATATTGGTCGCTAATTGCACAACTTTTTCAAGAGGACAAGGAAACAGTTCAAAGTTTGTAACAGTCAACACGTGTTTCCAGTAAAGGACATTCATACTACGCATATGAGCCTAGTATGAATGTCTTACTCCGAACACACGTTTGCTATTGCGTGACTATTTTCTCGCCCTCTTGAAAAAGTTGGCGCTTTTGCCAGCGAAACATCAAGTGTTTTTTTTTCTTCTTCTTCATCTTTATTGTGTTTTAAACCATTGTATACTTGTGCTTTTGGCTTCATCAAATTTATATACAAATTAAAAGTAGGGTAGGAAACATCATTCCGTTTTTTTTTTATTTAAAGTAAAACGTAGCCTACAGAGGAATTTTTTTTTTAAACACAAACCAAGTTTTACGCAGTTTATTTTAATAGTTATGGCTCTTTTTGCTCTATTTTGCAATCATAGAATGTCCATTATCTGACAACGTTACCGGAAAATGGGCAAAGCTTGGGATCGGTTTATTTTTTGGTAGGTCTTATGTAAGTTTTTAATCACATTTTAAATTCAATAATTAAGAACAAATTTAAATAATTACGCATTTCGTAGTTTACGTACAAAATTAATGGAACGAAATAATCGTTTGAAATTTGCCACTAAAAATTTGTTCAAGTACAGTAGGCCAACTTTTTTTTGTTACTTTTCCCAAAGCAGGGCGTTATGGTTTAGGCCTACAATGTGCTTCTTTGTGTTGTTCTTGGACTGGCTGCCTGTGTCAAATTTGGTTGTTTTCTTGTTTATTTGAACCTAATTTTCAAAAATTAAGATTTGAACCTGAACCGGTTGAATTGCGTCGTTAACACAATTAATTAATATTCGCGGATTTAATAGTGCAGTAGTCGTACTTGGGGGTTCCCTAATTTTTTTTAAGTGATTTATTTAAAAAAAAAATTATTTAGACTACCGAAAATTCAAACCAACAACCATGTTTTCCTTGGCCTCCTGTTTATTTATTTACTTTCTTGGAGAGATATCATTCTTGTTCAAGTTCACATTAGCTGCTAAAGAAATGAGATAGGACTTGCAGCTCGTATTTTTTTTAATAATTCAAGATTTTGCGAAGGTGCATTTTGCCTCGAAGCACATTTTAGTGAAAATTTGGTTCAATACATTAGTTCTGATGTTGATTTCAAAAATGGTAAACTGGCGGAGAAATTATCTCTAGGATAAGCTAAAAATTGTGGCACTATTCAGTTTAGGTGGATATTTTCAAAATAATATTTTTTGTTCGAAAAAAAACGGTAACTTAGCGGAAGTCAAGGACAGCTCACGAAAATTAAGGTAATTTTTTCCCGAATTACTGTAAGTGCCTCATTTGTGCTACCACGCTCGTTGCGGCTAAAACATATAACGATAATATCAGAAACCGCAACTAATCACAAATTCCTTCCAAGTAGGAATTTGTGATAAGTTCAGATTTCTGATATTATATGTTTATCTGCAGCGAGCGCTGTAACGCAAACGAGGCATGTAATTCAGGACAACAAGGCAACAATTTGGGTGCTTATTCAGTTTAGCAAAATATTAAAAAATATTTTCGGCAGAAATAATTTGCTAAACTGAATAAGCGCCAAAATTGTCGCCTTGTTTACTTCTAGTTTCAATAATAAATAAATAAATTAGCCTACTTTAAAATTAAATTAGCCTACCAAAAAAAGTATTATTTTTTCCCTTATTTTAGATTTAAAAAATTCATTATTTCTTATTTTTTCGTCATTAAAACTAGCGACGGCCCTGGATACCAGTTTTCTTTATTCACACTAATTTTAAATTTAAAAGACTTAAATTCGTTGCTGGAACAACACCACGACACAGACAGGAAGTTTGGATTGCCTGTTATTAAAATGTTATCCCCTTCCATTCGTGCGAACTTTAAATATGGTATATAAATTCTCATCCATTTTTTTTTTCTTATCTATTTTTCAATAGCGGGAAGTAGGTAGTTAGTTAACAAAACTTTACTTCAAACGAGTTGCAGTTTTCTAGAAGAATGGATAAAATATTGGTTCAATGAACAGAATTTTTATCACAGATTCTAGTGTTGAAATTTAATATATTTCACTGTTTTCTTATTTACGTGTCTTTTTCTTTCAAGTCATAAATTTTGCGCAGACATTTTTTTTTAGGTTATAAGTCTTGTAGGGTGGCTATTCTACCATGAAAACCCGGAAAAAATCGGGGAATTTTACAAGTCTGGAAAATTCAGGGAATTTTTTAAAACGTATATTAAAAGTCAGAGAATTTTAACACTTTACGAAAAATATTTTTCTAGTGTAAAAAATAAATAATTGTATTCAATTCTTAAAATTCTAAAACCATCACCACTTTATTTTAATTAAAACGATCATGTCCTTTTTTTTTACATTTCTGACAAAGCGAAAACTTCTTAGGCCTAACAAGTAATATGTATGGGACACTAGATGTTAAGTTCTAATATTGTAAAGATTATAGCTTTCCTACTATTTTCCAGCACCAGTTAGGTCAATGCAAATTTTGATTTAGCAAAACGATGATATAGGCTACACGTATTATGATTCAGTGATAATGTGAAAAAAAAAATAGTTTAGCCCTAAGCTGCACCTTCCTTCGCCTAAAAAATTTCAGGGAAAATATTAGTATTGGTCTGGGAAAAATCAAGGAATTTCTTCATGACGAGCTTTTGATCGCCACTCTGTATTAAATCCCAGACAGGACGAATAGCCAAATGAACTTGATTAGAGACAAATACAGATGGAAACCTATCTTCGTTCTTCGTTGCCTTTCGGACTTTATGTGTAGACTGCCTGAGTGGGAATCGAACCCTCAACCTTTTGACACCAAAGACCAACGCCCTACCACTTATTTAGCACACAATATGTTAAATGATGCCTGTAGCCGTGTCACTATGGCTGAGCGGTTGGGCTTCAATCTTTGGTTTCAAAGGTCGAGGGCTCAATTCCCGCTCAGGCAGCCTGACATTTAAGTCCAAAAGGCGACGGAAATAGGTTCGTTTCTGTATTTATTAATTTTTTTAAATACCTCTCTACTTCGCCGGGAGTCGTTATTTGAACAACACAAAGCAAAAAAAAAAAAAATAAGCAGGTTCGTACACGGCCTTAAATTCTTTAAAAAGCCTAAAATTTGAAAAAAAAACTTTGAAAATTTGGAATTTTGATGTCGGAGCCTTGAAACGGCCTTGAATTTTGTGAGGGTACCTTGTTTGAAAAACAATATTAATATTAATTATTAGTATTATTAATATTAATATAGCTAAAATATTAAATAATTGAACAGAAATTATTTGTCGGCCGAATCCGTTTCTCTTGTAAACGATACTTCCTTCAGATTGGACTGGAGACAGAAAGAGAGAAGCGCCGTGCAGTACAAGCCATTTTTGCCGGAACGGGCGGCTGAGCAAGTGCCGTTTCGCTGGCGGTTAGTTGATGGTATTCCTCCTTGTCCATTGGGGAATGAAGGACATAATGTTCATCATTGTTAACGGCGGTTTAGCTTCCTAAATAAGATCACAATGATGTCAACGATGACATCTGCCAAAATACTGGCATTTAAAAAAGTTCATTTTGATGGTCTAACTGTGCAAAAATCTTAAAAAATTGGTTACATGCTAGTCTTGAAAAATGGTATCGTTTGTTATGTACGAACCCTGATGTGTGGATTTACGTTGGGATAAATGTCTCTCTGTCACACTCGTTGCGAGGGTAGGGAAACTAAGGGAAGAGTTAATTCTTATTGACAACATGAAAATAGAAGCCTAATTCAAACATTAAAGGGACATAAATCCTTCCGGTGTATCGAGCGACCCGTTGAAAACAGCGTTTGCAACATTTACACAGGCGAGAGTTTATGACGCAAAATCACCTCGCGCAAGAAAATGAATGTGTTGGCAACGTTTACATACGTTTGAAATAACGTCCCAAAACTGAGTCGCACAGGAAAGCGAACAGGTATGCATGTACCTTTAACTTAACCATATTAGGGCGGGGAAATAATTTTTCCTTGTCACTCTTGAAATAAGCCACCCATTTATCAATTGAACGGCTTTTTTCATTTTTAAATTTTTTGTAATGTTTGCATAATGGGTTGGAAGCGTTTTCACCAGTTTCGGAGCTACGATGTCAAAACAAGTACGTGTCCAAGTGTAGGTCTTTTGTTTGCTTGGTATTTTTAACAGGCTATTGGATTCATCACGTTTCCTTGCCGTTTCAACAATTTTGGCCAAAGTAGTAACAAACTTCAACCGTCAACCGCACGACGTGTTGGCTTTCCCTCATTGCATGCGAGCTGAGCTGATCAGGCTGGCGCCGTTCAACGCACGCAACGCATACGTCTTACATCGGGCTAAAATTAAAACGTAAATAATGTGATTAAAACTTGTATAAGCCTTTTTTAACTCATTTAACTGCAAAAGGACAATTAAAATCGCATAAAGCATTTTACACGACGAAAAGGATTTGAGATTTACCGTACCAATGGTTCGGCCCTTCAAAGAAGTGATATCTACACACCAAAGCATTCGCCAAGTAAATCCCACCGAATAATACCTTTGGACGTTAGACGAAAACTTGAACATTGCTACCGAAAGAAGCATTGTTATAGTTTTTATTTAACCTACGAACTATTAGTCAGTGCGATTAACTTGGCGAATGTTTTGGTGGGGTGATATCACTCATTTGAAGGGCCGAACCATTCGAAACTTGGCGCTTCTTTTTGCAAGGTTTTGGTTTTTGATATGATTATATTATGTGTGCGGTGCCGGCAGGCTATACGGCGTACCAGTGTTAACAAAAAAAAAAAAACCTTTACAGAAAATGGAGAAAAAAAAAAGAAAAATAACAGTAATACCAGAAAAATTTACAATGCCAGAAGGATAAATTTCAGGGCAAATTCAACAAGCTATCAAAGGGAGAAAATGTTATATTTAAAAGGGTATACCTCCCAGCGCCATTTTTCTCGATCCACCACATCAAGTACGGCCCCAAAGGTCTGTTTCCTTACCGTTAGTCAAAATTGTGACGTCTAGGAGATTTTCTGTTGAATAATAATTGTTAACTTTATTTACTGCGTCTTGGAGTATATGATTCTTAGCGCGCTTACAATAATCATGACGTTTCATCTCTGTGTGTGCATGTACTAATTTTCATAATTACCACGAGATCAAAAATCTAAAAGACTAATGCGGTAAAAAATTAAAATTAATTATTCCAATAGATCGCCGAAGTAAAATGATAAGACACTAGCCTAGAAAATGATAAATTGTGATGTTAAAATACGAGAATCATTTCGGTTTGTGACGACACAATCTTTAACTTGATTCTGTTTCGTGTATTATTCCCAAAGCCAACCGAGACAGCAGCTACGTTCCTTGCTGCGAGGAACGCAGCTCACACCCCAGCCGACCTTGAAGCTGGTAAATGCGCGTATTGCGATCTCCGCGTGGCTGTTATAAGGTAGGCCGGATGTCCCTTTAATGTGAAAAGTGTTTGTAAGATCATATGGTATATACATATTTTAGCCCTGTGGGACAATCGATGTATTTTAGAAGTGGACTCATTCACAGAAGCATCCAGTCAACTTAAGTCGTTGTGTGTACGAGTAGTTTGACATGCCATGTCTGCCATCTTTTTAGCAAGTGTATAAGACTAACTGCAGGAAACAACTCGTGTACTTTTAAGATCCTATATTTATGCCTTTTTGGTCACATTATTGTTCTTTTTAGGGAAAAAAAATACGCATAGAAATTAAATCAGTTAACACTTTGCTTACAACGACATCTGGTGGCAAGAAACGGTACTAAAATTCGCAAATCTCAAAACCCGTATATGTTAAAATATACGCAAACGAATTTAAATTATTTTTTGTTTGCTTAAAAAGCTACGTTTTGACTGCTGGAGGTGTTGCCCAATAAAAGACGAAAATCAGAAATTTTCAAAACTAAAAATCGACCTATCCGAAGCTATTTACAACATTTAAGTAATTTGTAAAGACCAGTGTTTTGAAATGAACACTTTTACACACCAACGCTTTTAAGATTTTTTTAAACCGCTGAAAACATAGCACGTTTTACAAAAATATTATTAGCTTAGAAGCCGTTTCAAAACAATAGCAATTTTATGGTGTTGCACTCGTGTTCACACATGTGTTCAGTATAAAACACTGAGTGACGAGACCTTTTTTCGCCGAAAAACATAACGCGTTGTACAACGTTACCTGAGAAGTCCTTTCAAAACCATCTCTAATTTTTTATAGTTTTGCAGACTTGAATTTGTCTGCAGTGGTTTTATTGCAACGCATGTTTTCAACAACTTTGTTTAACGAAAACGCTTGTAAGGTTTAACATACGTTCTGGACTAAATATTACTGCTTTAAAATAAAAACACTTTAAAAATAAATTTTAAACACTTTTACGCTTTCGCCACTACGTGTTATAAGCGTATGTTTATAAAAGTGTTGTAAACTGTATAATAATAACATTAATGTTTTGAAAGAATTCATCTCAGCTAGTGCAATTTGTAAAACGCAGTTATGCGTTTTCAGATACAAAAACGTCTAAAAAAAAACCTTTTCTATAGTTTGTTCCACATTATGTTTGGAGGAAACCGAATGTGCGATGTCATGTTCCCTTGCACTACAAGTACAAAAGCATGTGGATATCACACTTGTAAATTCAGACAGTTACTGTTAGAATCTATGAGTGGAATATTTACGTGTTTTTTTCACTCGGTAGTGGAAAGAAACGTGACGTCATACACTCAGTTTCCTGCAACCATAATGTGGAGCAAACTATACCACGCGCCATGGCTGTTTGCTGTGACGTGCATATCACGTGACTGGGCTAGTCCAATCAGACGGCCAAACAGCCGTTGTTCTCGTTCGTCATTGGCTAACTCACGGTGACGTCACGACAAACAGCCATTGCGCGTGGTTTATAGGCGCCTAAAATGTACTTATTTTAAAAGAAATTTTTTTACAGTGACCATGCGCATGGGACTTTAACAAAATGTTAGCAGGGATAAGAATTGGCCCGACTGTGAACACTGACGGCGTCAGGACTGAATTGTTTGGGGTTGGGGGTCCCTGACAGAGGGCACACCTGGACACAGAGTGTGTCAGGAATTTTTTTTCAAAGCAGCCGCATTAGACACTTTTATTCCATTTAATTCAATCTGAACATAACGTAAGCTTCAATGTAGACCCAATTTTTTTCTAAAATACGCCCTGTAAACACACTAAATAAATTAGGCTACACATATACTGCAAAGTTGATATAAAATAAATAATAAATAAATACACTAAACTAAAATAATAACTTAAAAACTCAGTTTACTCATTTAATTACAAGTTACACCTGCCAGTTTTTTTAATTATTTTATTTTCTGGTGGTGACTTGAGTGTTAGGGTCGGGGGGGGGGCCCGCCCCCCCCCCGCCGCCCCCCCCCCCCCCCCGCGCGGCGCGAAAATAAAATTATCTCAAAGAAGTAGTATTAATTTTAAAATTCTTAAAGGTTGCTAAAAAATATTTATGGCCCGTACACATTTAAAGAAAATGTGACCTTAGTTCCATTTTGTTTGTTTTTGGAACCGGAAGTATGTTAATAGGAACAGACGGTGGCGTGCATCCGTATTGCGACGCTGGAAGATGAAATTCGTGGACCGTCGCAAGACGAACTACTGCGAAAGCATTTCCCAAGAATGTTTTCATTAAGGCCGCTAAAAATTAATTAAGTGGTTCTCGGGAGCGCACGTATGGGTTTTTTTCTTAAAGCATGAAACGTTTTTTATGACAGTGTCTAAAAGAAAAACCGATCACGCATCAGCACTTTCACCAAACATTTCCTGGAGCCGATGACCACATCAGCTCTTTGCTCCATTCACATGATCGCCTCGAAACAAATCTAAGGGTCGTTGAGAGGCATGTCACAACTAAAAACTTAGATCTAAAGAATGGCTTTTTCCAAATATGCAACTACTGCACGCTAATCCTGGCATTCAAACATAGACTATGTATGTACTCCACAACAAAATATAAGCTACTGATTTCGGTTTGTTTGGGGGGGGGGGGGGGAAAGCTATCGCCCGCATCTGAAAAATCACGAAGAAAACGTAAAATAAAAAAAAACACAGCCCGCGCGCGTTAATTTTTTCAGCACCACTCCTGAGAACCACTTAATTAATTTTTAGCGGTCTAACCAAGAACGAAAGTTAGAGCTTCGAAGGTGATCAGGTACCGTCCTAGTTCCAACGAAAAATTATCCTTCAGCCCTATAGCTCGTAGCTCATATAATAGAGGCCTATAGCTGATATTACAAAATCTTAACGTCGTATCCACCTCACTATGCGCTTCCCTCAGCAGTTAAATAATATATGCGTCTCTCCATAGCAACGTCAGCTATTATGTTTACAGTGACAGCAATTATGAATTATTGAATATATTTCAAGAGGAGTGAACTTGGACGCTACTATTTGTGTGAATATAGAGTGAAAAACGCCCACAAGATTTGTGCATTTCCGTGAAAATTTACGTTAAAAGAAAATTTAAGACGAATTTCAATAGGCCTACTAAAAATTTATCACGATCTAGCTGGCCGACAAGTAAACAGGTTGTGGTGCATTTTTTAGTGTTTTGTATAATCGTGGCGTAATTTTATTATTTATTCACTAAATAAAAAAAGTACATTTTAACGAAAATCGTAGGCCTAGTTACTGTAAAAAATTAGGGCCGATCTCGCAAATATTATTTGAAAAAGGAAATGTAATGCAGTCTAAATTTTAGCCAGAACGTTAATTTTACAAACTTACACAAGAAAAAATTTTAAAAAGGGAAACATTCGCATTAAAGGTACATTCCTCCCAATGCCATTTTTCTTGATCCTCCACATCAAGCAGGTCCCCAAACTGCTATTTACTTATCATTAGTCGATCCTTTGCTAAAAATCCGTTTTTAAAATGTGGCATCTAGGGGATTTTCTGTTGAATATTGGGAACTAATTTAATAGCATCCTGCGACTATATGATCCTTTGTGCGCTTGCAATAACCGTGATGTTTCATCTGTGTGTTTGGATGTACTCATTTTTAATCGTTTGCTAATAATTATCATGAGATCGAAAATCTAAAACACGAATGCGGTAAAAATTTTAATTATTTATGCCAATAGATAGCCGAAGAAAAATTATAGCCTCAAAATTATAAAGTGTGTTGTCAAATACGAAACCCTTTCTGGTTGGCGACGACACAATATTTTTGTTCATGCTGCTTCGTCTACTTGGTCCAAGGCCAACTGAGATATAACTGCGTTCCTCACTGCGAGGAACGCAGCTACTATCTCAGTTGGCCTTGCATTACTACGCCGAGTCTCACGAAACGGTGTGATGATAACATGCGCGGATGGCGATGTGCGCGTGGCGGTTATAAATATCTTTTTCAACGGCTAACCTTGTCACAGGATGGAGACAGACGTCCAGAGTACATTTTTTAACCTGGGGTTAATATGATAAGTTAACATGATTCATATGCGTGAAATGCTACCCATTGCATTTTTTTCAATAAACATTCTGGAAAAGCCTCTCCTTCAGGTTCTTTTTAGCTTTTTCTGTCTTTCAGGTCCTGAATATGTTAGTGGTCTGGGCGTACAAGTTCATCATGCTTATTGTATGAAACTTGACACAAGATGGGTGTAAAAGTTGGCTGCAGGAAATCATTTGCTGACAGTCTCAATAGAACAGTGACATTTGCCGCCATATTGGCACCAGTATGGGTTTTGGAGGGCATAACTACAAGGTGCACTACACAAAAATGGAGGGAAAAACAACGGAAGAGCGGATTTCTTAGGCTTAAAAGAACGTTGTTTTCTCCAACACCAAAAATATAGGTCTAAGAAATCACTCTTCACAGCATCGGCTGCATCGGCCTTGTATTACATCCAGGAATTTTGTTTGGAGGGGGCACACAAAAAAATGAAAAATGAGTAGCCCGAAAGCTAACGCATTTTTAACAGTTTCTGTGATTTTTCATGCTTTTAAGAACTTAATTCGAGAAGTTTTCTTAATGGCAGCAAATTCCTTGTTTATTTATTTGTTTAGCTTCGATGTGAATAATTTTTCACACTGAAGGCGGGGGGGGGGGGGGGGGGAGATGTGAGGAATCACTGGGATCGAGAACGAATTTGGGTTGTAGCGACCATTTTAATATAAACCAATTGTTGCCTATACTTGAGGCTAAAATTAAGGGTCTTCCGATGTCAGAGAAGAAGAATCGAGGTTCTTGGGTCTTGGGAGAGGCAAGTGCTCCCTCCCCCCTCCCATTTGTCCTCCTCTGGGTGCGCCACTGTTGTATTTTCGTTTTTACACCTACAAGTACATTAAACCGGGCTTCTCTTTTGGGCTGAGCCCTAAAACAACTTTTTAATATGGCCGCCCCCATGTGAAGACCTCTTGCAGTGTTGTGTTCGTCCGTTTTCATTTTTTATTCTCCTTTGATGATAAAGACATTTTTATTTCTTCGAAATATTAGGTGCCGTGTTGCTCGTTCAATGCGTAGTGCTTTCGCGTGTTTTTTTTTTCTTATCAAAATCAACGAGCCTAAAAGCAAGTAAACCTTGGCAAAATGTCTGAAAAATTTCCTCATTAAAATTACGGTAAATAGCGTGGACCTGAATTACTCGGAAAACCTCGAAAACTCAATGAAAATATTTCGACATTTAGGTGGGAATCCTATAGCTATTCACATTGTCAGCTCCGTCACGTTTCTTCGTTTATTCGACAAAGCTAGTTTTTATTTTTATTTTTCATTACTAAGCCTAATGTCCGGTAGGTTGACGTTGAATGGTGAAAAGCAATAAGTTGCGAGTTCATACGATCAAAAGATCTCACATGTCGAAACGACTAAATTTCTAATCGTCGTAGTTGCATGTGATCATTTTTATGTGAAAATAATCTCGCAACAATTTCGTCGTGACTGACATGAACGTCATTTACGCATCTAAAACTTACAGATAAAAAAAACCCAGAGATTACCATCAATTGAATTGCTAGATACAATCTGATAATTTTCAATCACGGCCGAAAAAAAAAACAGGTAGGCTAGAAATGACAATGTTACAAATGTAATTGTAATCGCATAATCGTGATTACTATTTTTTGATAAGCCTCATTCTTTTGCGATCGGTATCAAGGTATTACTACAACATTCCAGCTGTCATTTTTGTCTTGTCTGTCTGGAAATAATGTCATTTAGCGTATTGTGTTTGATCCTGTAACTAACTATTTTATCGTTAAATTATACGAAAAAAATATTCACTCAAGAAATAAGTTTTGGACTGCGCACTGCATCCACCACGTCAAGTATACGACCCCAAATTTCTATTAAATAATTTACTTACCGTTAGTCAATCCCTTGCTAAAAATCCGTTTTAAAATTTGGCGTCTATGAAATTTTCTGTTGAATATTGGGAACTATAATTTAATAGCATCCTGCGATTATATGATCCTTTGCGCACTTCTAATAACCATGACGTTTTATCTGTGTGCGTGCATGTACTAATTGTTAATCGTTTGCTAATAATTACCATGAGATCGATAATCTAAAAGACTAATGCGGTAAAAATTGAAATTATTTATGCCAATAGATCGTCGAAGAAAAATTACTACAAAAGAAAAATACTAGCCTAAAAAATTATAAAGTCTGATATTAAAATGCGAAATCTTTCCGGTTTGCAACAACAAAATTTGTGTCTTCATGCTGTTTCGTCTACTTTGCCCAAGGCCAACTGAGATAGTATTACTACGCCGAGTCCCACGAAACAGTGCGATGGGAACATGCGCGGATGGCGATCAATCCGAGTGGAAGCATCATGCAGAAAAGGATTTGGCTGACACACTATTTGTGTTAAATATTTGACCAAAATTAATATTAGACTGCTGTTACAGTATTGAAAAATTGTACACATCAAATTCAAGACCCATTCAAGCCTCTGCCGTCAAAACTTCCAATTTTCAAGTTTTTCAATTAAAGCCTTGAATTTGAGGCATTCAAATTTAAGTCTTTTCAAGGTATTCAAGGCTGTGTTACGAACCCTGCAAGGAGGGATTTCCCATCCTTGGTATTCCACCACATGGGCGTATCCAAAACCAAAATTTGGCCAAAAATGGGCGTCATTTTCCCCTTGGGTGGAAACGGGATCAGAAATTTACAAGTACAACCCCCGACGCACTCTAGATGCGAATACCCAAACCCAGAAATTTCTTCCATATCATGTGGAGATTCTCTAGTCCCTAACTCATAAATGAACTCACCGCTTGGTAACCCCCTTTGATAATCCAATCCTATAGTGTCCGCGGCCTATCTTGAGTTCGCCCCAAAACAACACAGATAAGCAATTGTATGTTTTTGGTAGTAGAGTGCCTTGTTGATATCCAAGATGGTTACAAAAACAATGGCGGCCGTCGATTAAAGCCGCCCCTTCCAGGAAGACGTAGCCGCTCATAAAATACTTGCAGGACTCAAGATAGGCCGCGGACACAATAGAACTTGAACTAGGACAGGGATGGTTCCAGGGGGGACCATTAGTAAAAAAAATTTGAAAAATGTGATAAAATGTGAAAAATACGAACGTTGATGTGTATAATAAAGGCAAAACGCACGAACTAAAGTAAAAACTCAAAATGAAAACAGTAAAATGCTTGCACTGAAACAGCGGCTAAAATTGTGTAATGAATTCGTGAAGCCCGAGACTATTCTGATTTTTGAAGTCGTGTTTTTTTAAATATTGTCATGAAGTGTGTTATTAATAATTACGAGCTGACTAATAACGAGGGTATATATAACATTATTTTTATTACAACAAATTTTAAAAACATCCCGAGTTAGCCCCCTCCCCCCCAAAAAAAACTGAAATTATTGAGAAATTACCAAGATTACTAGCAAAAGGAAAACTGATTGAAGAACTGTGAAACAGTGAAAAGTGACGAAATAGTTAGACCAAAAAAAAATAGGTATGTGAAAAAAGTGAAAAGTAGGTATGCAAAAATAAAATAAAAAAAACGTGAAAAAATGGAAAATATAGTGCCCGCGGCCTATCTTGAGTTCGCCCCAAAACAACGCAGATAAGCAATTGTATGTTTTTGGTAGTAGAGTGCCTTGTTGATATCCAAGATGGTTACAAAAACAATGGCAGCCGTCGATTAAAGCCGCCCCCTCCAGGAAGACGTAGCCGCTCATAAAATACCTACAGGACTCAAGATAGGCCGCGGACACAATAGGCACGTGAAAAGTGTGGAAAAAATAAAAAGTAGGAATGTGAAAAAATGTGACGAAGGCACAAGTACACCCCCGGCAGCATAGGATGTTAACTAGAAAACTAAACTGACACAAACCAAAATACGCTTCAACTTGAAGACATCATTAAAAGGCAGACCTAGCTTTTATTTAGCTTCGTGCAGTTAGCTGATGCAGTATTCAGCCAGTTGTAGACCGTCCTGGAAGGCAGTAAAATATAGACTTCAACTGCTGTATCCGTGCAGTTAAGGTACAAATCCATCTGTGAAATGTGTTTTGGCAGCCAATACTTCTCACGTTAAGTGACTTTGATAAATTGGCAACTTATAACAGTAAAAATGCTGGGCTTCTGGTTGTTATGCCCAGCTTTGGAAAGCTGCACATCGGGCAAGGCATATTTTCTTTACCCTCATTAAAAGAGGTCATTAAAATATTATTTTCTTTATCCTCATTAAAAGACGTCATTAAAATATGTTTCGGAAGCGCTGTTAAGGGCGTGAGACGGAGGTGAAATTTAAAGAGTATTGAAGATATACACTTGTATAGAGTATAGGGATAATAACGTCGCATGTATAATTGTTGCAAATGCTACTTACGCGCAGGATGCACAAAAACTGAGAGAGGGTAATTCCTTTTTAAAATAGAGTAAAATTTGTTAACACGAAGTTGAAAGTAAAATTTGGTATAAAGAGAGCAATGGTGGTATTTACTGGAATAGAATAAAAAAAAGTCTTAAAATTGCATTTAAAAATGTTTCATATGCACTAAAATTGCTGGAAATGTCGCAGCAGTAGTTTTACAGAGCTCCAAGATCACCCCCCCCCCCC
>JAHWFP010244751.1:5770-34695 GCA_023313725.1 Lithobius niger
CCCCCCCCAAACCCCCATCCTGAGGAACGCTAATGCGTCAAGTTGACACAAAGTGCAGTACCGGAAAAGCCGTTCGATGGATGAACTATACCGTTGTTTACGACACGACGCATCGAGTAAGAACCGTAAATTAGATTTGTTCTTATACTTAGAATTATTTTAAAGTTGTTGGGCTAAATCGTACGCTGATTGGCTAACAAAATAGAAAAGAATGTGATTCTAGAAGCCATAAAATGCACCAGTGCTAAAATAATTTAGGAACTGGGGGTTGTCCCTCCCACAGGCTCCCTGGACAAAAAAATGTAGTCCGAATTCCGAAACGCTAATGGAACTATTGCAGTTGCCCCTCCTAAAATTTCTTATTGGTCCACAATGGTTAAACAATGCTTTAGTGATTGAGTGAACGTATTACTGCCCCCGTTTTTCGTATAATTCCCGTAAAATGGAGGCAATATGTTCAACAATCGTTAAAGCACTGTTTAACCATTGTTGGTTACAAAGGATGGCATAACAAAGCATTGTTTTGTTGGCATTAGGACCCGTTTGTTGAACGTACGATTCGAATTTGCCTTTGTGTCTGTACATTGTTAGACGAACCTCCCCTTCAGCTGTTGGTCTGTAGTGGTACCCGTTTCGTTGTTGTTGTTGCTGTATAGTTTTAGTAGTTAGAAGTTAATTAAGTTTAGTATGGAGCTGATGACATACTGGGTAGTATTGCTCACAATAAAAACCAAACCCTTCAGCAACACGAGCAAACTTAGCGGCGCTCGTGTTTTTCTATTGTATGATCGATGGGGCTTATAATGGATAACCGAAAACCTCGCGACATTATAAAACAATTCCCGCTGGCACCCCCTTGTGCCGTGCCCTTGTGACATTGTTTTATTGTTTCGGTTTTCGGTCATTATCCTTTAATCATTTCCCATATTGATTTTGGTTTTGTGTTGAAATTATCGTGTATTCAAGAAGAACCTTGCGTGACATCAACAGCTTTAATACCATCTCTGGTCAGAAATACTGGGAATCGAGCCAGACAAGCGCCGACAAAACGTCGCCATAACCCAAATGACATGCACTTGCCAACATTGGCGCGAAGGGAGTTACGCGCAGATGGCGGAGTAAAGGCCAACGCCCCCGCGTTTAAAGGCGGAAATGCGGATGTGCCGGATAGAAGACTAAAACTATTACAAAACATCAAATAAATCAAACCAAAAAGTGGATTGAAAGGTTGGGAGAGCATGCACGATCCCTGAAACGTGTTGATTGTGCCGTAATCAACTGGTGGTTATCCATGTCTCCAAATCCCGTTACTCCAAAAATTAAGACATGCGAAAAATTTTGGCGGAAGAGAAATTCCCGTTTTGCCGGATTAAAACATTTTTTTCCCAAAATGTTACATTACAGAAGTTAAAATACGTTCCTACGTGGAAGGAATTTGTTATTAATTGTGGTGTTTTAATTTAATTTAATTTAATTTAATTTAATTTTACATTATGTTGTCAGTTTCCCTAAAGGAAAGGCGACAAACTTCAATAACAAAAGTTTAACAAAACGAGCCCCTCAAAATGGGGACAAATAAGTATTAAACATGAAAGGCAAAAACAGTATACAAAAAATATAACAGAAAATATTGTTATTCCAAAGACAAACAATGGTTGGAACATACATCTACCATAAACAATTAATGATACTGCCGGAAATGCAACTGCCCAACAGGGTTTAAAATATATTGGTGGAGGGAGCGTTAGTGATATAATTCTGGAGGGAATTCCAAAGTTAATCAAACGGCAAGCAAATTACTTATGGGCAGAGTTCAATCTAAAGCTTTTAAGTTTAACATGGAGCCCCGAGTAAAAAACGGGGGTCTGCTGTCACACGATTAGCAGCAACGAGCGCAGCACGCAATTTGTGAAAAAAAAAATGCTTCTCCTTTCGCCGAAAATTCCCCTTTCGTAGAAAATTAAGACACTAGGGATCGGCCGATATGACTTTTTACCGATACGATACGATACCGATTAAAGATAAACCGATCCGATCCGATACGATACGATACCGATACAGATGTCGATACCGATAATAATAACAAATCAAGACTAAAAGTTTATATTTTGTACAAACAATGCAACTTCGGTTTCTGGTTTTGCTTGGGTTTCAACTGTTGAGATTATCCAAAGTTCTGCGCAGCAATAACAGCATTTTTACTCTTATTCTCACTTATGGCTTCAGTACATTCATTTTCTTAGTTAGATTTCAGTTGGTTGTTGTAAAACTTACAGCAGCAGAACCAACAAGTGCCACATTTTCATTCCAAACTGAGCAAATGGCTTTGCTTTTGCTGCACTTGGTGTCAGTTTTGCAGGGAAGACGGTTGCATTTCTTGGCAAAACAAATATCTGTATCGGAAGCCTTATAGTGGTCCGATACCGATATGGCAAAAATACCGATAAATACAGATAATACCGATACCGATATCAATATCGGACTATCCCTATAAGACACTGTTTAGAGTTCGGCAAAACGGGTATACACCAATCAATAGTTGTGTTTCTAAACTAGAGGGAAAAGTGAGACGGATTCCTCTTAGCCACTCTTAGAAACGGCACTGTCTCACTCTTCGTTCCCAAGAGACGAAAAATAGGCAATAATTGCTGCCACGTCTATTTTCTGCGAGAGAAATGTTATTGACAACATGCACATATTAACTAATCTCTGTTTAACTGGATTTTTAAGACATTTTTAAGACATTTTCCATATCTCACTTCATTCTCTACAGTTTAGAAATCATTCCATCTACTCCTTATGTTGGCAGTCATGTTGAATCAGATCGAGAATAAACTGAGCAAGAAAAAAAAACTTGCCTGACTTGGCTCATTAAGATCTCGGCTCCATGACGTCATGTTTACGTCATAATGGGAGGAGTTTGGACCAGTTGCCTCTAGTTTAGAAACACAACCTGTGCATAAAATTAAAAAAAAAACCTTAAACCAGGAATGAACAATGTACTGTACCGATGAAGTAACCAAACCAAGTGTGTTCGATCGCAACCGTTTGTATACCATGGAATCAAAAACACAATTTATAATGTCGACTACAGCCTGTTGCTTTAAAACTCGAGAAAACGCGTGCTCGACAGCTTCGTTTGCAAGCAAGCAGAAACCTTGTTTAGCTGTATACATGATATTGTTATTTGGTTTGAGCTATCATATTTCATACATGATCAAGCATGAGCACTATAAGCTATAAATATCAATGTTGTTTGTTAATGTGCAGAAACCGTATAGCTGTGGAATATGATATGCAGTCTGACTGATTCCAAGGGCTGAAGGCATAACAGTAACCGTTAAAACTTTGCTTATTCACGGTACACCAGTTGGCACACTACTTAGTGAAATTTAATATTGAGCATTTGAAGCTTGCCAGGCCCATTGCCTACGTGATGGCTTCCCTGTTCCCTGCTTTGGTGGCGTTAAACTATGGAAATCTTATTAGTCGTAATTACTGAATAAAAAAAAATTAATTAGTGTGGCATATACCACAGCCACCTACAGTAAAGACCGTATCATTTTTGCCTCCCACAATGCTCCGCAAAACGGCGAATCAAATAACGACGCGGCAAGTTTGCCAAGTAGCGTCGTCTGTTGACAGAATTTGGAACTCTGATCGGTTAGTTTGAAATTTGGCCGCTTGGTGTAGAGATGGCAGCACCTAGCAAACTTGCGCTTCCTTCTATGTCAATGGTTGATTTTACTTGCCTAATTTGTCTTGATCTGATCCGGCCTTTACTGTAGGTGGCTGTGCATATACATACAACATCAAAACGTCCGGCGGGATGAGTAATAAAAGTCTAACCCAGTCGTTCCCGTTTATGACGATTTACATAAAACCCCATCGCAATCAAATAGCATTTAATCCACTCGACCGATTGAAATATTTAATTTGAAATTCTGCGTACTTGCATCGGCTGAAAATCCCCAACCAGACTGGTTACTCGTATGGCGTTGCAGATGGTTTTCTAAGACGTCAGCATCAGCCAATAAACGCCCTGGTCATTATTTATAGCCCCCGGAGGGGGGGGGGGGGGGAAGAGGCCAGAGGAAATGAAAATGTGACCACCAAATTTTCGATGACCTCCCCCCCCCCATTTCGAGACCCTGAAAAAATCTTGATCGAGGTCCAAAAATATGTGATTTCCCCCCTCCCCTTCAGAAAAACGCTTTTTGTACACCTATTGAGACTGCCTGCAGACGATTCCTGTAGCCAAGATTAGTGCTGTAGTCAAATTAAGTAAGTAGCTCTCCACACTGGCAGTTACCATTAGTTATTAGAAAACGTGTTTCTCTTTTAAGGAAAAGACATGTTCTATAAAATGTTCCTTATATACCATCTCTTGTTGAGATTTACACAGTAAGTGTGAAGAACACACTGTTTGTTTGTATGCCCACATCCGTTACAACATAGTCAGCACCTGAAATACAGAAGAAGCCAAGAAATCAGGTGCCAAGGCTTTTCTACAAAGTTCTTTGTGAAAACTATACGTGCAGTAATGGTGCGAATAGCTTCAAAACCTTGTAAACACTCGCATCATGAGACGTCTTTAGAAATTTTGAATGCTGAAATGCCATTTTTTGAGGTACAAAAATGACTTTCTTCCAGTTGGTCAGTGTGTTTTTCCTCTTGACTTGACGGAACCTGAAAGATTTATGACCCCCTCTCGAGAGAGTCGAAAAACTTCATGACCTCCCTCGACTCGAGAGGGTCCAAGCACTTCATGGGGGGGGGGCGGGGCCCGCCCCGGCGATAAATACATGACCGGTCCCTAATGAGTGCAGCAATTTGACCTTGTAGGTATGTAATACAGCATCGCTTCGCACGAAATTGTCTTCTCGCTGGTTAGGGAACTCCAAACTCCAAAGACAAAACGACGTCCTAACACACTTGCACTAGAGTACGGTTGTGTATGAGAGGTAGCATTAGAGTTTAAAAATCGAACAGAGAAACGCAGGAATCTCTTGCACTTCCAATTTTTTTTCCTTGGGGGGGGGGGGGGGAGGGGGTTGAAATGGCAGCTAGTTCGGTAGGAGGGTACTTTTGGATCCTAAGCCTTAGACTGAGAAATACCACGACTTTACATATACATACACACGTCTGTAGGACTTGGGAGTAGCCATGTTGTAATTCTTGCCTTGTATTTCACCACTTGTCAGAAGGTGGTCTGGGGAAGAAGCTGAAGATTTCGCTTTCAGGCTCTAAGCCAGTTGATTTCACATCGCAAAAATGTTATTTACCAAAGCAGTAAAACGAGCATCAATTTCCTGGTACGCCCAAGAACAGGTGTGTCAGTGGAGGCAACTCACGCAATTTCTACGTCAGTCGACCTTGGCTTGAAAGCTATTTTAAACGCTACTGCTTGGGGAATTGACTCATGTTTGGCCTATTCCAAGCACAAGGATGTTTTTCACGAATATTTATTCGATGAAAACCTACACAGCGCGATTCTTAAAGGCACATAAATCCCTCCGTTCTGGCCGCTTTACTGTGCGTCACCTACGCTAAAATATAGTTCAAACGACCGCAGCGCGCATTGCTCTACGACAATAGTCAAATTCATTTCGGGGCCGCTGCAACATGACACATCGTACGACCAAGTCGCAAACATGAGCGAAGGATTAATTATCCTTCCTCCAGGGCCGCGGCTTGCCAGCGATGTGGCGGGAGTTAAATACCGCTCGGACCGAGCTGTTTAAAATAAGCCTAATAACATTCACGCGCCACTACTGACATCTGCATCGTACCCTTAGACCAGCAAATGAAAGGTAAATCAGTTTATATAAAACTATTTCCGGTAATGTATCGAGTGAAACTGTTAAATATACCAGAGGGAGTTATGTGCCTTTAACGTACGCCTTCCCCAGAATTACACAAGCGACTGCAGCAACTACCTAGTCGTATCCGGTCTCAATTCCACCACTACGTCCAGTAGTGAGGTGCACACCTCTACCACGCACTGCAACACGGATGCCTATGGACGTTTCCTTTTGGCCGTGTCAGTCTGGCTTAGCGGTGGGGCCTTGGCCTTTGAATTCAGAGGTCCTGGGTTCGATTCCCCGCTCAGGCAGTCTAACATATAAGTCCAAAAGGCAACGTAAATAGGTTTGCATCCGTATTTAGTTAACCAATTTCGAGCCCATTGGCTTTTTGTCCCGTTTAACGCACTGCAACAGGTATCGCTATTATATAAACTTAAAGCAGTAACCATCAGAATTTCCGGTAAAAATATGTTAGCTTTTATTTCAGGCGTAATTGTCAGGTTTTAGGTCAATTTTTATCTGCGGCTTTAATTTCGTAAGTAGCGGCTAACGAAGATTTGGATAGTATAGTAAGCATATTCATTTTTGCAGCACGGTACGCCTGCGGGCACACAGTTACAGTGTTACAACGTAACGCGCAATGCAGCCTATATACGTAGAACAATGGTAGTAGGAAAGTGACGGGAGAGACGCTGTTGATGAAGCCAGCAGCGACTTAATAGTAGCAACTTGACGTTGCCGTGGTAACGTGATTTTAGGCTTAATTTTGATTTTTATGCCTATTTTTTTTACTGCAGTTTTAATTTCGTAAGTAGCAGATATGCCTAATGGAGAATCTGGTTCCGACAGTAAGCCTATTTCATCATGTAACAATGCGACGAGAGCTAAAATGCTTTGTTTTTACAGCTGTAATCCATTCAACGATCAACTGTTATTATTTAATTGAGTTAGGCTACGACGAAGAAGTCTATTAGCTATAAGGAAGTAACGATGTTTTTTTGCTATGTTATTTAACTAAACTTGACACTGAATCTAACGTTGTAAATCGTGGTCGTCTTTATCTGGTACCGTTGCGAAGTTGACAAAAGTGACGGACGGCCAAAGTCATTGCAAATAGTCTTCTCAGCCGGTATGGCTGGCTGTACAGCAGACTAAAACAGACATTGGTTCGACAACTGGTCGTATGGGGTGAGGACGAACGATGGAACAAAAGGTAGAATTGTGCTGGAGACCGGCTTCATACAGCTCCTACAAATACCTACTTTTGAATCACCCTGTGTGTGAAACAATATCCCAAATTGGTAATGACTTTAATACGAACCTCATTACTCTAAACAGGAACGAAGAAAACAAACCAAACAGCACTGATCGTACGCTGAAATCGTACGCTTTGTGCACTACAGCTCGGATTCGAAGTATCAACCCAATTCGTCCCCAGATCACTGAGATGACGCCTTTATCGACGTGGCCACTCCTCCACCGGTGCCGCTCCTCCAAAGAAACCCAAGTGCATAAAGATGGGTAACTGTACTGCGTTATTACCATTGTTTGATTTTCGCTGTTTGGCTTGTTTTCTTCTTTTCTTTACCTCTTTCCCGGGAAAGAGATAAAAAGTACCACAGAGATAAAGAAGTACCACAGCTTCTACTCATTATTGTAGAACAAAGAGAAATTATTGTTAAAGAGAAACGGAAGTACTAGTTTCCACTCATTATTGTAGAACCGGATGTCTCTGTACACCGAACAGAAGACGTGATGCATGCTTCAATGTATTTAAACCATGCGCCATGACTGTTTGCCGTGACGTCACCATGAGTTAGCCAATGACGAACGAGAACAACGGCTGTTTGGCCGTCTGATTGGACTAGCCCAGTCACGTGATATGTACGTCACAGCAAACAGCCATGGCGCGTGGTATACTCTGGCTTAATACGAAATTGAGTTATCAGATTCCGGCGTTTTTAATAGCTTTTGCCATCGCAGCTCTGTATTATTATTATTATATGTTTTGGGAAACACAAAATACGAGGTAATGGATTACTGTTGAATGAAAATGTTATAGTCAGTTTTTTTTTTGGGGGGGGGGGGGTGGGGTGGGGGTGGTTAGCATAACCGGGTTTGGGGTTTGGTTGTATTTATGGCATGGGTGGGGGCAGGGGCGGGGGTTGGTAGTAATGACCTAGCTGTCGACGTGCCAGTAAACTTCAATTCCCCCCCCCCGTCAGTCAAAGGTGGTCAGACTGGTGAGTGAGATAAGTGTTTATTACTACTATAAATAAAACAATCACAAAACGTACGCTACCGATACTAACATTTTAAGCATGTTAAATTAAATGTGTTATAGGACACTGCGATTTGTTTGTATTTATTTTAATTTAACAGGTTCGATCATAAGTTTTAAGAGAAGGCAAAACCCAAGCCATACGCAGGCTGTGGCCACTTCTCCCTGCTTCGCTCAGCTGCCTTTGCTGCTGTGGTTATAGAAAAAAAAATTATTTCTAGTTTTATTGTTGAAGCAAGGTCATGAAATTATGGGTCTGTCAATATCACGACGTACTTAACTTGAGTTTCGTTCGTGACATGCACATTAGCTGGTAATAGCTTGGTGAAAGTGAAATCGAAACCAGGATGCTAGAACGCAGCGCCCGAATGATTGCTTTTTAAAAATATCGCTGAAGGATATCTGTTTTGCCTGAGCGTCATGGCCTCTAATTGAATTCCGTCCACCTTCACCAACGAAAGGAAAGTGTATGGTATGGATATCCGTTTGTTTGTCCACGTTTTACTTTGAAACCCATTACCTGATTCCACGTAGTTCTATGCCTTAAATCTGGATTTAATTTCGTAGGATTTAAAAAAAAAAATAAAAAAAAAATTGGGGGAGACTGTTCCTGGAACCACAACAACTCCCCACAACAACTCCAATCCAACGGCAATGAGCACGGAGTAGGAGCAGGATCATTGTAGTACAAGCCAGTGTGCCTGTTAGGCTGGGAAGCCTTCAAACGTGAGCAGCCCGGATAAATGAATAAACCAACTGTGGCCGCCGAATATTATAACATAGTGTAACTTTTTTTGCGATTTCAGTCGGGGATGGGGCCGGCCGTTGTAGTTAGTCCCAGGCCCCAAAATATTATGTGGGGGCCCTGCCTGGAGCTTTTAGTCTCACTCAAATATCCTAAAGATCAATAATATTTAGTCGCACGTAAAGCGAAAGCTGTAATGACGATAGCAACAACGTAGGCCGTCCGTCGCCTTTTCACTGGTAAAGTGGACTTTAAAACACACGGTGCATTAAAACATTGTTGCTTCCTTATAGCTAAAATATGCTTTCTCGACGTAACTTAATGAAATAATAACATTTGATCGTCGCATTTAACTGCTACAGGAAGACACACAATCGTAAAAAAAGCAAGAGGATTTCGTTAACGACACACATTAGCATCTCGACCCCAGATGTGCAGAATATGCCAGAACGCTAGAACGAGGTTCGCGGGAAATTTCAGAGAACTGTGGAAATTCCCTAAAAAAAAATGGCTTGCCTACATAGTGAAAGGCTGTGGAAATTTGAAAAATCTGTAGGAAAATTTTGTGGGAAATTTTGCCCAGTAAGAATTTTATGCACCACCGCTCGACCCCACGTTGCATGAATGAATACCTACTCTCGAACTCAATTCTCCGTTAGTTGCTTTTACGAAATTAAAGCTGCAGCTAAAAATTAGGCTAAAATGTGACAATTATGTGTAAAATCCTTTATTAACCGACAATTGTCATGGTTACTACTTTTTATATAATATAATAAGATCGCTGTTGCAGTGCGTGATAGAGGTGTGCGCGTCTCAACATTTTCGTTGGCGGCGGACCGAAGAGGCTTAGAGTGGCTGACAACTTAGTGAGCCCATCATCTACGGACCAGCACCAGACAGAGAAAAACTGTTTTCACCATTATATTCAGCGTCCAAAAATTATGTAAAATTAAAAAAAAAAATGGTAAAAAAACAGGAAGTGTGAAGCGGACATGGCCCGACAGTCCGGTTGCAACTGTCGCTGTATCCGCTTGTTTAATAATTATCACTGGCCCTTGGAAAAAAAAATACTTTTTAAGATAACTATTTCAGTTGATGATTGCCGAAGACTATTAGGCCTAATAGACAAAATTTGCCCACCACGCTGAACTTGAGGTTGAGTCATTTTTGTTTTTAATCAGATTTGTTAGTAGCATGGTAATTGTTTGAAAGAGCAATTTTAGGATTCTGGAAAGCGAGAATGTGATATCCTGCATGGTGAAATTCGGGTAAGGAGACTGATCTAACTTAACAAAATGGCTTTTCTATACGTCTCTACAAAAGCACTAGTGCTGCAAAAGGAGTCGACTTAATCGAAAAAAAGTAAAATTAAGGGAAACCATTTTCATTGCTAATGGCAAACTTCAACAACCCGTTTTTAAGTTCTATCTATAAAATATTGAATGAACAAACCAAACCTTAAACAAATCCATTTTGCAAGCCAGCCAAAGCACGGCAACACCTACATTTTCTAGAAGAAAGTATAATTCGACCAAGCTCTGGTAGCTTTCTGCTAATTTAAACATGTGTTGTCCTGAGATTTCCTGGCAGAAAACACGTCCTGGATACGTAATGCCCGTGAATGCGTAATTTCCTGGGAACAAGCTAAACCGCGACAGTTCTACCAAGTATACTGTAAGCTGTCTGTAAATTTAGACTGAATGCTGTAAAACTGGGATGCTGGGATCCAAATGTTCTGCATATGAAATGACCTGGGATGCTCTTGACCGGAGTAACACGGACAGCTAATTTTTTTTTAGATAATAGTTCAACAGTTTCGAGATTGCTGGGAAACCAAAATGTCTTATGTTTTTAAGATAACGAATAATAGGTGGTATTGCAACTTGTATTTCTGTTTTTCAAACTTAAGGTGAGTGTATGTATTATCCTGTTCACCCTTTTAACTTCGCTTTCGTGACTTCTGTCAAGGTTTTTCAAAAATTATTGGTCGTAACTAAATGTAAAAGCGTGTATAAACGCTTATTGCATTTTTTTTTTTCAAAAACCAAGAATTGATCAAGCTGGTCTTCAGGCTTTCCATTTTCTGTAAACTACGTTTAACTGAGTTTGTCGCCATCTTTTGGCTTCAAAGCTAACTAATAATTCTCAAAGTGGCGCGAGTATAAGGGCTCGTTTACGCAACAAGACCTTCTCGCTCACCGAAAGCTATTTGCTAGCCAAACGTTATTTATCTACGATTAATTTCCCGTTTCTATTAAATGATTGCGGTAATAGACAACAAATTAAATGTATTATAAATAACAACACGGACAAAGAACGAAGTGTAACAGTCATTTTAAACATTGCTACAACATTGTTGCCGTCTCACGCTATTTCCAAAATTTGCTATTCTCGGTGAAAAAAACAGCTTCTAGCAGTGATCAAACGACGCCAGAATAAATAGCTACTCGCAGCGAGAATTCAAAATCCAACATGACGTCCATTTCGGAGTTATCGATTCGAAGACAAAATTTCGAATGTCGGTATTCAGGAATCGGTCCGTCGTCGTGTACTGCAGTAAAAAATGTTTTCTTGTTGTCATAAATCGACTCTGTCATGTTGCAAGCTTCGTACGTCGTGTCGCGAGGCACGAGGAGAAAATTTGCGTCTGCGTTGTTGCCATGGTTACTACGTATAGGCAACTTGAAAGCTGCATTCTCCGACATAGGCGAGAAGCAGCCAGCAGAATTAGTATTGACCAAGTGAAAGCTAGTAAGCGAGAAAATTGTCCTTGCGTAAACGCGCCCTAACCGGCCTTATCCGAAACTTGTGTAAATTTGTGTGGATAAGGACGAACATAATTGGTGGATCCCCCCCCCCCCTGGAAAAAAGTCAAGAAATGGGCCGCAGTCGGGGGAGGAGGGGAAGGACACGTAATAATGGGATCCAGTCAGAAATTCGGCAATCTCTTTCCAGCCGCATCCTAGGCCGTGGTAAGCATATATTAAAAAGGTACACCCGATGTTGGATCACTTAAACAATCACTCTAATCGCGTTTCATTTTTGGTACGTGTGTGTTCGTGCACGTGTTATGTCTTTGCTACGGTGCCTAACAATTTCGTCTAAACCGTTGATTGTTGATAGGTAAAATTAAAGAACCCGCGTTTCAGCTAAACGAGTATGTTTTAAATCAATGCCAACGATTTACTTTCTTCTTCTCCCAGAAAAGAAAAATGCCGAAGCCACTAGGTTAAACGCTTCAACTTTGGTCTACAAAAGAAACGTATTTATTTACGCCCCACAGAAATATTTAAATGTCAGTGCCTGGACACCGCAGCCGGAAAAGGGGTCGGGGCTCCGTCGTGACTGGGGTTGCTAATTGAGTGAGCTAAGGGAAAATTTTAACTTAATTGGTTCAAACACATATGAGCAACCAGACAGTACCAGTGTTGCAAACGGTGCATCTAACACCACCCGTAAGTATAACGGACTTACGCAAGCGTACAACGGACTTCAGTAAGCAATATACAACACAGCGCAAATTTTTTTCATGCAATGATGCTTTAGCGTGCCAACTTTTAAAACTGTGCATCCAGTGATTTGCATCACGGGATACGCTCATTGAGTGAGCGAAGCTAACGAAAATCAGCGTTTGTTAGCCGGTGTACGCAAAAAAAAAAATGGATTGAACATACTTAATTCGATGAAATCGTTTGTTAGTCAGTGTGCACAAAATTGGGATTTAACAAACTTAATTTGATGAAACATGGACATACACATGAGCAACCAAACCGTACCAGTGTTGCAAATGGTGCATCCAAGACCGGCCGTGCGTAGTTTTGATTAATTCTAAACATTATCTTGACCCCCTATGATGATCAGAGAATTTCCAGTTCGTATCCCTGGATTTGTTTTTCCCTTGCTAGTTTCTTTCTCCTTATTAGCGTATAGGAAAGTTTAAGTTGAGCCCATTCTGCTACATGGTTTACTCCACATGATATAGGTTCTAAGAAATTCTGAACAACAAACAAAAACAAATTAATTAGAAATAAATTCTAATTCCGGGGATGCTAAAACCTGTGGATGGTAAGTTTAAACCATAGTTTAAATAACAAACCTTAACTATAATAATTCTAATGCATTGCTGATTGCGAAGCTACCACCTATGGGATTACGACTGAATACCATTTGCTGAAACTTCCTAAATCAAAAGGATCGATAGGCCACGCTGTCACGGTCCGTTCATACATGCTTCTAAATTCCTTGAACCTTAAATTTGAAAACCGAATCCAAACTTGAAAAACTTGGAAAATTACAATTTTTATAGTGTGAGCCTTAAAACTGCCTTGAATTTTGTGAGTGTATTTTGGTTGTAACGCGTAGTAATATTAATTTGGTATAATGTTAATCGAAACCATTTCTTCGGAGAACAGTGCTTCACTCGGATTGGACTGGAGACACAGAAAACAGAGAGAGTTGCTGTGCAGTACAATCAATTTTTGCTGGAAGGGGCAGCTGACCAAGTGTTGTTCCACTTCTGTATTCCTCCTTGCCCATTGCTGGGAGGGAGGACGTAATGTTCGTCATTGTTTACGATGGTTTAGTTTCCTACCACAAACTAAGACACAATGGTGCTAAAATTACAGCTGCTAAAATACTGGAGTTAAAAGGTAATATTTATAGGCTACCTTTTACAGAGCGGTTAAATTAGTTATAAATTAGCCTTGAAAAGCACTGGAAAAAGCCTTGAAAATTGTTACTTCTGTAATGTACGAACCCTGTTTTGATGAAATAACTTGAAAATCATCAGTAAATGTTATTGACGTTTAGGTGACAATGGCTAGTGTTGCATTGCTGAAAGTTTGACACCGTTTTGAGTAAAATGGTGTGCCTTTTCTCTGTTCATTTACCTCGGATTTACATAGGTTTTTTAGGTCTTGTCATTAATGCAAATCAGTGAAATTAGTACCTGCCTAGCAACTTACCTACGTCTGTTCTAAATAAAAATTTCCTTTGTTTTCAGGCGCAATTAAATGCCACAGCTGCACTGATTGTCCTTCTATTGGCATTTTCACATATGCCACTGAATGCACCAAAGTTGAATACCCTAACGATGCACAAAACTTTTTTGAGCAGCATGGCTTGGAGGGTTTAATGGATGGACTAAAAAATATCTTTAACAAGGCAACTGAAGCTGTTGTTAGATCATGCTACAAAGTTGTAACAAAGTCTGGTAACGGAGGTAAGCAACACAAATTAGTTGAACGGCTATAGTGGAAACACTTTTTACACTAACGTAATTTTTCATATGTTTACCTCTTCAATCAATATTGCATCCATATGTACAGTTTCGGCAGAAAGTAAATTTACAAAACCCAGAATTATTGTTATAGTGAGACAAGCGTCAACAAAGGCATGCACGTGCCTTGGTGTCTGCTGATGCACGATATTCGCTCGGGTTCAACAATGCCATAATGCAACAATGCCTTTTTTTCGCTGTAACGACATTACGTTTGTAAATTTACATTCTGCCGGCTGTACATTTTATGGTGAGTACAAGTAGGCTACACAATATAAATAGACGTACATTGCTGTAAATAATATAACGGTAAATAGGAAAGGCCTATCAGCAAAACATACAGTGTACAATGTGTTCAATTCTTTTCATTGTAATTTAGCAGATGTTACCACATGTCTTGCTCACCAGTTCCTAGTTTATTCTCTAGGCATCCACAGTGTGCGGGTGTCTTTGCTTTTTCCCGCCTTCGTCTCCTTGGATTCCAGCCTGTCGCTTTGCCTTTCGCCATTTGATGATCATTTAAGTCTTCAGTGACAGTGATGAGTAGGATCAAGGGTACTTTGAAGGATAAAGCTTCTCGAAAGGCCTCCCCGCCAACCAATCCGTTGCCTGTTCCTTCTGTCATCGGCCCTTCGTCTCCACTGCTAAGGTTATTGGACTTTTCAGTGGCCTGTCGTCTTTCGCAGGCGCATCATCTGTCACCTGCTGATTCTCCACCGCGTCTGTCGCCCACGCCTCCATCAGCTCCCTCCGGTCCTACGGGCGGCACTGCTGCAAAGTCTCCTGTTCCATGTGACCAAACAGTGACCGTTACTCTGGACTCCAGGCTGTCTAGATGGTGCTTTGTAGAGTCAAAGAAACCTATACCAAGTTAAAACACCAAGTCAAGTCTCCACTAAACGACAGAGCTTCTACTCACGCTGCTATCACTCCTCTCGATCTGTCGTCCAGCTCCTCTCGCTGACCGCAGGTATCATCCATCTTTCATTCGGCCTCCTTCTCCAACCAGCGAGCCTCGGTTTAAGGATCAAGTTCATTTGCTCATGGATAGTCAATTGTTCCTTCCAGTACAAGCAGCAACTGCTTTGCTCTGCCACTGCTTTTTTTTGCAAAACGAGTCCTATACCCGGGATTAGGTTAGGGCTACTTCTTCAGGAGAATTTCTCTGAAAGCGACATCTGGCTCTCCATCTGTTGTCTAGCTTCTTCCTAGCACCATCACGGCATTCGGTCCGACGACAGTGCTCTTCCTGGATCGTCCCTCCTGCCATCTTTCTTTCGTTACTCCGGGACTCTGCGCTCACGACCCCGAGCTTCTCTTCCATCCCACCCATTTCTCAGTGACAGTAACATCGACGTCAATTCTGCATCTGCAGAAGCCGAGCGACAGTTCGAATCTCCTTCCGCTTTGGTCCTTTTCTCCTTTCTCCGACCACGACATTGACTCTTGCCACGTTCATTTTGCTAACACATACCAGGATAAGGAAGTCCGTTGTGGTATCCTGTTATCTGACCTTCTCAAGACATTTAACGACATCATCCCCGACTGCTTCTTATACAAGCTGTCTTCTTCAAACTCGGAACATGTCAAAAATACTCTTCTTGCGACCCTTCTTCGTAATGGAAGCCTCCTGCTAGGGAGAGGGGACCCTCTCGAACTTGACAGAGAACCTCCTCCACCTCGACCCTGCCGGCAAAATTGGTTCTTTTGGCCTTTCAGTGATGGTGCGGCCAACCCAAGAAATTTTGACACGTAACCCAATTTCAGAATTTTTTACCGCCAAAGCTAAGTTTGTTGGCTTAATGGCTTCGGCTGAGCAAGCGTCAAATTTACCGCCAAAGCTCAGTTGGATTTTGGGATGGTTCTGCTGGTCTCAAAGAAAAGTTTAGAAACTCTTTTTTCCTGGACTCGTGCCAAAGCTCACGCCACATTTGAATGTCGCCGGAAACCAAAAAAAGCTAAACCAAGACAACAGTTCAGACCTTTTGCTAGGACTCAGAAGCCCTTTCGACAGGGCAACAGGGATGGGTGGCACCATCCGCAGAATGCCTTCAACAACTACGAGGACTCCAGCAGACTATTTTCCGACTATCAGTCCTCTCAAGGCTGAACATCCAGTCAGGGAAAGAGACAAAATAATAACCGCAGTGCTGCCCCTGATTGCCAGAGTAGCTACTCCTCCCCAGGGGCTCGACGAAAGCCTCCCACCTAGCCTTGACCCCAGATCTCTTTCATCTCTTCTTCATTATTCCTGCCGGCTTGGCAACAGTTACCTCCAGCCCCCAGGTTTTGTCAATCATCAGTCTCGGGTTTTGCCCAAGCTTCACCATCACGCCCGCGGTTGTTCCTCCACCTTCCTGGGGCTTCGGACCTCCCATATCCTGTCGTCTGAGGTGAACGACCTCCTCTCAAAAGGTGTAATAAAGGAATGTCTTGGTCTCTTCCCTTCATCCCGGGTTCCACAGCTCAATATTCCTTTGCCCAAAAAGGACGGGGAAGACAGGCTCATCTTCAGCTTGAAGCCCCTCAATCAGAAGATAACGAATTTTTATTTCAAGATGGAAACTCCAGAGTCAATTCACCAGTCTCTAACACCGAGTGCCTGAACCATTTCATTGATCTCTTCACGCTTCAGTTCACCATCACTTTAGCTTCTTCTTCGACAACAAGGGTTACAAATTCCAATGCTTGCCTTTAGGCCTCAACGCTGCTCTTCATATATTCACACTTCTGCTCAAGCCAGTTTTGGCAGCCCTTCATCGACACCAGGTGTTTGCAAGTGTATATTAAGATGACTGGCTCCTTCACAATCAAGATCGTACCATGCTTCTTCGCAATCGGGACTTCACTACGTCCCTTCTCACTCACTTAAGTTTCGGCATCAATCTCTCCAAATCACACCTCCTCCTATCTTGCGACGTCTTAAGTTTTTCTGGGTGTCGCTTTCAACCTAGTGTCAGCGACAGTCATGCATTCTTCGGAAAGAATCACGGGCCTTCTGGCGACAGTGCGCTCGTTTTGCCATTCTTCTCATCATACTCTGCCCAAAGTCAATTCCCTCATAGAGAAACTAGACTCTGTGGCAAACTTCCTCCCTTACGGTCAGTGGATGACACGCTTGTTTCATCACTTTCGCATCGACAAGTGGGGAAAACTGCCCAGTCCGGACATCACCTGTTGTCCCACAGATTCAGCCTTTCCAACCGATGCTCTTCTTTGGTGGTCAGACATCCTTGTGCGCACCCAGACATTCCCTCTCCACAAACCCCAACCATATCTATTCCTTCTAATGGATGCCTCCCTCGAGGGTCGGGGGACACATATCGCACATCACCAGATCTCCTGGTCATGGACTGTCCTCGACCAGGATCACATCAACGTCCTTGAACTGAAGGCTGTCCTCAAGACCGTTTGCCACTTTCAGAACCAAATTTTGGAAAATATAGTGCAGGTCAAGACGGACAACACCATGGCTTTTGCTTACCTATGAAAGGGAGGCGGGATGAGATCTTGCTTGCCTTCACGAAGTCACGTCAGCAATCTTTTGTCTCTGCATAGATCACGGCACTACGATTCTGCCTCTCCACATCCCAGGCAACCAAAATGTGATTGAGGATTCTCTCTCGTCACAAGCTTCCCTCGGGAGAATGGTCTGTTAATAATTGTGTCTGCGAATCTCTGTTGATCATATAGGGCACGGCACCCCACTGGTTGTCTATTTGCCACCAGCTTCAATGCCTGAGTTCCCCATTTCGTGAGCCCATTCCCTGACGATCAGGCCTGGGCATTGGACACACTCACCATGTCATGGAGGAACCTCTACGGCTGCCTTTTCCTTTCGTTCCAATGTCTTCCGCAGTTCCTAAGGAAAATCGGGTCGTTTCAATGCGTCTTCCTACTAATCGCCCTGAATTGGCCAGCAGCAGCATGGTCCCCTCAGATGCTGGAACTTCTCATCGACAATCCACGAAAGCTTTCAGATGTAGCAGACCTTTTGTCGCAGCAGCAAGGGACCCAGTTACACCCATCCCTCAGTGCCCTGCAGCTACACGGGTGGCTACTCATGCCCATCTCATTCAGGAGGCAGGAGTTCTAGAGAAACAAGCCATCTGCATTGCATGTAAAGCCATTCAAGCTTCAACCAACAAGATCTATGACAGTCACTGGCAGCAATGGTTTCTTTGGGTGTCACCCTCGAAAATTGACTCCTTTCGAATCCCCCTGCATGAACTTGCTGATCCTACTTACTGATCTTTACCAGGAAGGCCTCAAAGGATCTACCATTTTGGTTTATCGTTCGGTCCTGAATTCAGTTTTTCCAGCAGGCAAGACAGCCCTTCTCGATGATTTCCGCGCCTCGTCTCTCGTCAAGTCCTTTGAAATTTAACGATCCACAATTCGTCGCGTCTTTCCGGACTGGTACTTCTCTGTCGTTTTAATCTCCCACAAGAAGACTCCTTACGAGCCTCTGTGGTACTGTCACATCAACCTGCTAACCCAAAAGACGGCCTTCCTGAGTATACCCTCATGAAAAATTAACATGAAATTGTCATGACAATGCAATGAAAAAAATCATAATTATTTACGATGAATTGGGGCAATGATTTGTCATGAATGGTAGTTTGATTTATTGTGATTTGTCACGAATGGTGCTCATGATCTATCACAATTTGACATGATGTTCATGATGGTGCTTATTCATGATGATGAATCATGATAGCAGATCATGATAAATCACAAAAAAATTATGACAAGTTATTACCCCAATTCATCTTGGAAGAGTCATGATTTTTCCATTGCATTTCATGACAAGTCTTTATAAGTAGTTGCAGCCAGCTTACAATGCAGCGAAGTACAGGCTCTTTCCGTAGACCCCTCTTGCTGCTCTTTCTTTCCCAATCATTCAGCAGTTTCCTTAACACAAGGTCTCCTTTCGTGCGAAGACTCAGAAGCCTTGTGATCCTTCCACCCCAATCATCAGTCCTGCGATTGCTTTTATCCTTGGGGATGAACCTGAATGCCGCCTCTGTCCTGTACGCGCCTTTCGCTTTTTTTCAAGACCAACAACAGTGAATTACGAAATGGCAGCACTCAGCTTTTTCTTCCTTTCGTCAAGAGATTTTGGTATGACATCATGGATCAAGACTGTCGTCATCAGCACCTATGAGGATGTGGTCATAAGCCGTACAGAGGACAACATCAGAGTCACGTCCCATGAACTCTCCATCTGGCCATCTCCACATCCTGGGCCTTCCACAGCAACATACCGATCTCCGAGTCCCTTGAAGTGGCGTCATGGAAAAGCACTTATGCCTTCACGTCCCATTACTTGATCGCAAGTGAGATCGCAAGCCAATGCAGGCCAACGCCCTTTACCATCTGGGACCAGTCGTCCCAGGTTCTCCAGTCCCCTTCAGCACTATGCAGTATCTATGTCTCTAATGGACCATTTTGATGAATAAATCTTCTGCTTCGTTTTTCTGTTTTTTTTTCTTCAAGTTTTCTTCAAGTTGTAACTTTAGGGGTGCCAGCTCGTTACCCTGGGGTACTCTTCAAGTGGTACCCATTGCCAGGCCAGATGAGGTGTACTCTTATGCTAAAATAACAGGTAGTGATATTTTCAGTGGCATCTAGAAACATTAAAATGGCGGGTGCAGCCGGCTGATTTTTGTTTCTGTTGCCTAACCGAAACTAGACATTACCTGTACCCACTCTGCCTCTCCTCTTAAGTCACCACCAGACGTATTGAGAGGAACGAAATATGAAGCAGGGTCGTACCCCGGCAATTTTATAGGTGGGGTGTGATTGATGCATTGCACACTTGGGCTACCGAGCTGGCAGGTATAGGCCTACAAATTTCTTCTCTAGGGAAAGAGCATTCGAGAACAAGACTGTTAAAATTACAGATTATGTTTATTTTCGGTTAGGCAATAAAAACAAAACTCAGGTGATCGAACCCAGCGTTTTTATATTTCTTGCCTTTTTATATGTGCGCAGGGTGGGGTTCTACATGGAAAACAGGGAAAACCTAGATAATTGAGGGAATACATCAAGTCTGAAAAAATCAAGAAATTTGTGGAACGTACGCTAAAACGTCAGGGTTTCTGAATTTTCCAGAAAGTCTTCCTATACTAAGAATACCTAATAATTTCTGTGAAAACCTCATGTTCATTTTGTTGCATTTCCGATAAAGCGAAAACTTCTTGGGTCATAGTATATGCTCTTTTCAGCACTAAGCTACTGCTAGCTCATTTTGACTATGGCATGTAAAAGATCCTTGGAATTTCCGGTTGGATGGAATATTAACTAGCCAAATTGTTCCTCTTGCCTTCTGGCACCTAGGCTTCATGCTGGGATCAAAGTCAAGCATTCTAGGGGTGTTTGATTTTGCCACGCTGCGTTGCTTTCTTCTTACAGCTGAGTGTTTAAACTTAAACGGCAATTACATCCATTTTGCCATGCATGTTTTACTTTTGGATCACTTACGCAATAACTAAACTCAAGAATTGCGGTAGGAATATGTGACGTACTTCTGATACAACACTTTAATTACTGCATCACCAAAACAGGTAATGGGTACCGCCCAGTGGCCTAACAAAGTGTCTCCGAGCCCATAGGTAAAATTTATTGTCACGTCCCCCCCCTTTCCCCCAATCATTAAGCCTCATCCCCCCCCCCCCCCCTTTCTGACTGTCTTGGTGCAAATGATAAACATGCATTGTTTGGTGTACGTTCAGCCCCAAAAAATTATTTCGTAATGCAAGCAAATAATAAAATTTGAAAAAAAATTGTAATAATCTGCGTGGCAATTTTTACTCTACTTTACTGTCGAAAAGTTAGCTTTGTTAAATTGTTACAGACTACTGCAATTGGTAATTACGTTACTACACTTGTATGGGTACTCGGACTTGCTTTTATTGCACTTTGAACATGAAATTTACATATCGTAGTTAGTTCACTACTTGAGGCTGTTAAGGCCATACTTTAGGCGTGTGTTCTTCAATGCAAACACTTAATGATGTTATCGATGTCCATAATACTACGTAAGTACCTTAAGTTCTCTCAAGCACACGTAGTACCCAGGGAGGGGGTCATTTCGAGTTTTTGCATATTGCTTTTCCATTGACTGTTGATTTTGCTGGTGCCACTGACGTTACAATGCAGCTCGACAGCTTACGCACATGCGTACAAACCAAACCAGACCGGAGCCAGTGACGTTACACGAAATATTGGCAAGAAAACCACTTAATGAGATGGGGAAGGACCAGCCTTCCTGCATACTATCGTTCCACTCGACCTTGCATAGTACCATAGGTAGTTTTCACTGGAGCCCAGACTTGACAGCCATCGTCCCCAAAGTGGATAACCGACGCCAAGGGGAGCTGGGCGAGTAGATTATAACTGAGGCCTGGCGGGCCTCCTGAGTTGCTGGGGTGCGTAGGCTATGCTTACCTTGCCTAACTGTACGGTTACGCCACTGGTACCACCATTGTTTCGCGCGTAACAACCGAAATTAATGCCGATAGATGGAGCTCTTCTGTTCCGACTCAGCCGACAGAAGCCCACTGAGATACCTGTGTTGGCTGTGAGTAGCTCAAGCGTCTGACAGCCTTAGCTGGCCACTACTGTCGTGCGCTTCGCGTATTAGTTACTTAAAGAAAAATTTAAGAGAGGGAGGGGGGGGGTCGAACATGGACTTGTCTTCGAATCTACTCGATGAAAACAACTTCATTTGAGAAGGAAGCTTTTTTCTAGTTTGCAAGCGGGCATTGCCGATAGATATGGGCCGCCCAAATTCACGCACGTGTCAGAGCTGCATCCGGAGCCGAATGCAAGGAAGCACCTGCACGAAAAAAAACTCTATTCTGAAATGAAGTTATTTCAGCTCGAGTAGATTTGAAGACAACTTCATGTTCGATGCCCCCCCCCCCCCACCTTTTTTCACTTTAAATAACTGGCAACAAAACAGCACGACAGTAGTGGCCAGCTAAGGCCTTCAGATACTTGAGCTAATCACAGCCAACACAGCTACCTCAGTGGGCTTCCATTGGCTGAGTCGAAACTGTACAACTCCATCTGTCGGCATTAATTTTGGTTGTTCACGCGAAACAATGGCGGTACCCATTACGTGTTTTGGTGATGCAGTAATTAAATTGTTGTTTCGGAAGTACGTTACGTATTCCTACCGCAATTCTTGGGTTCAGTTAATGTGCAAGTGATCCAAGAGTAAAACGTGTATGATATGACTAGTTGGACTAGTTGGACTGGTCAATGTTTACGCTAAAATAAGCCAAATAAGTGCGTAAAATTCAACACCACGTTTCGGGGATATGTAGCACCTCGTTGTCAAAGTGCAAACCATTGTCAGCAAAGAAGCATAGTGAAAAAGAAACACGGAAACGTATGCCAATGCACTGTCTTTTTACAAGGAACATTAAAATTAACTAAAATATTTTGAAATTTACACCCAGACATTTCTGACAGAACAGCAATGTCGTCAGCAGACCGCTTCACCATTCTAAAGTACAGTAGTGCTACAGGAATTATGCACAGATAATCATTGTGTTGACGTGCCCTTCCCTTTAGTCGTCGATCCTTCCTTCCTCACTTCAGCACTGAATTTGTACAACGTGAAGGTGGTATGCCCATGATATTGTTATTCTGTCAGAATTGTCTCGGTCCAAATTTTAAAACATTTGTTTTATTTTTAATGGTCCTTTCAAAAGACAGGGCATTGCCTACTTTTCTGTGTTTCTTTTCAACGATGCTTCTTTACTGGTAGTGGTTTGCATTGATAATGGCGTACTACTTATCCCCGAATCGTCGTATGTAAACAGCTATTAGCATGCATGTTCATACTACACCGTGTATACATCAGTGTTCTGTGGAAGGCAGCAATCAAAGCTTTACGTACCGTACATAAAAACAAAAACAAACAGAAAGCAATGTTGCAGAACACCTGTTTTGAGATGAAACACTGTTGAGATACGCACGTTTGAGTCTTCACTTCTTATCACAAGAAAGTGAGACAATATCTTACCCACTTATTTCAATGCCAAAGCCAAGCTGATGAAGAGTTGGCATGCTTTACTGATTGTTAAATATTAGGAAACACACCCTTGTCAAGATTGATGTTAAGAAAGCCATAAAGTGCACAAATAAAAATTAAGTTAACTTCGCGACGTTTCAGACCTCAAATTAAGATAGCTTTGAAGCAGTGTAGCATGTTTATCACCATACGTGCATAATACGACATAACCGTTTTGTAATTTTTTTGTGTAATTACAATTTTTTGGTCACAGCTACCACAAAGCCGTGATGCTTCCAGCGGCACACGTAAAATATTGATGAAATTTGTTGCTTCTCCTTTTGTAGCTCCAACATATATTAAATCACCAATTCACAACACAGCACTCATTGGCTTAACCCTTTCAAACGGAAAGGTGTTAACATGAACCGCTGTTAAAATTCTCAAAAGCAAAAACACATTAAATTTTTCTCACGAAATTTTTTGGTTCAAATAAGTTAACTTCTGTATTTGATCGCACCATAAAGCAGCCAGTACACTGCTGGAATTAAAAGACCTAACTTCTCTAGGCCATCTAAGTGGATTATCCATAAGAGACCCTATTTGCATTTTTATTAAACTATACTAGGCCTATGCATCTAGTATCAGTTTAAACTTTGTATTGTTGTAGAATAAAGTTTTTTTTGGCCTTCATTTTTAGAGCTGGTCTACCGTGGTTGCTCGCCATTTTCACCCAATACAGAAAGCTGCAAGAGGTCAGGAGATACTGAAACCTGCACGTACATATGCGAAGGAGATGGATGTAACAGCGCTCCAGTTGCCCGCATTTCAGCGGCTATAGTCATTTCTTGCCTCTTGGTCGCCTTTACATTTGTTGTTGCGTAAATAATAACTTCGGTACAGTAAGTGGAAATCGGTTTGTAGCTTTAACTGAAAAGAAAACCATGCAGTATTGTTAAAATCTTACCAAACCCTAGGATTTTTTTGTTATAGTACGATAAATGATCGAGTTTCTTTGTTGAAGAATCTGTTTTTCAAAAAAAGTATTTGCTGTGACAGTGTTCATAATTATAAACAAAAATATTTTAAGAAAATGGTAGACAGCAGCAACCTTAAAAAGTGGCAAAAAAGTGTTGTTTTCTTTATCATATAGCTTGGTGTAGGTCACATGCTATGAAATTTATAGTATTTAACAAAATTAAATAACATATAGGTAAGAACCGATTAGAAACAATGGTAAAAAATATAGGTAGTAATAAGTGAGCTCAAAATTAATAAAAGCTCATTGTGGATAATTTGTTTGTGACTCTGGTTAACGTGGAAGAAAATTCTTTTTTGAACCCTGTTACAGCAGAACTCGGAACAGCATGATTCTGAACTTTCTGAGTGAGTTATGTCTAACAGCAAACAAACAGATAGTATATATAGCAATGGACATCAATGGAATATCCTTTTTAAAATACTCCTTTTTACTTTATAAATACAAATGGCAGAAGCAGGTACTTATGCAGGAATTCTGTTTGTAGGGGCACCGTGCTTGAAAGACCTTTTTTGATTATTAGTAAAATAAAAGGGAACAAGACGATCCCATTTTTTTGACTAGTACTTGGGTTGTACGGGTACTGTATCACCCAACACCCATAATAAACCCTTGGTGAAGACGAGGCCCTGCAGTGCTGCAGCGCCTATCGAATCTCCGCTTCTCACAAGAATACAATTGCGTCTATCCAGTCACTTGCCGATTAAGAAAGAAGGTTGCAGAGGCATAACTTCAAAATTGGGGCCCGGAGGCAGCACTGCAGTGGAGGGCCCCCCCCCCCCTAAAAAAATAAATTCAGTTATTGCCACACAAGGAGAGTGCCCGTTCATTAAACAAAGAAATGCAGTTTTGCCACACAAGGCAAGAGCCCAGTAGAGGTCGCTTGACAAAAAGAACTTTATTTTTACGACACAGTGGAAAGGCCACCGCTCCTCCTTCATGAAAAATGCCATTTTTGTCACACTGGCGAGAGCCCAGTGGAGACCCTTCATAACGAAAATTGCGCTTTTCTCCACATAAAGCAAGAGCCCAGTGGAGCACCCCCCCCCTTTCATAAAAAATAAAACAATTAAGTTTTTGCAATACAAGACAATACTATAGCAATAACTTACTTTCTGATATTTTGCGGTTACAAACAAATTTTAAAGTGGGGCCAGAGAGGGGGGCCCCCAAAGTCGGTGGGCCCGGAGGCGGCTGCCTCCTCTGCCTCATTGTAGTTACGCCACTGGAAGGTTGCATCATTTTTATTTTACATAAAAAAGTTACGTTGTTCCACACAATTTTAAAATAATTTAGTTTAAAAGCACAACTCAAACTAAACATTTTTAAACAATTTATTTTTACATTTACTATGAAATTCGTATAAAGAGCTTGGATTGTAAGATGAGGTGACCACCAGGTCTTTTTTTTTTGGGGGGGGGGGGGAGATGATGGTGGGCACATGCCCCTTGCCCCTCCTCCCTTGTATATGCCTCGTCAGAAGAGAAAGCTTTTCTGCCATTTGTATTTATGCCTAAAAGTATACTATTTCTGTACTTTTAACAAATTTCAGAGCCAATATTATTACCTAAATGTGTTAATGTCGTAATTTGTAGTGCAGTATTTTCACTTCAACTATGTATCACTTGCATTTGATATACTGAACGATGCAGTACTTCATTAGCACTTAGCATTGTTACTGAGTGCTACTGACGTTCAGAATAAAACAGCAGTGCAAATTTGTATTAGTTCATAGGCAAACTATGGAATTCCACCATTAACAGTCCCGGTTTTTCACAGCAGCGGCGTAGCTACAGGATAGCAAGGTGTCAGAATGACATCTGCCCCCAGCCTCAGGCCCACCCCTCCATACTCGAAAAAAATTATTAACATTTAAAAAAGGCTCTGCTTGGTCTTTGCAAAAGCGGTAGGAAGCTTTTAGCGAGGTGAGTTTTTTTTTCGTTGAGCTACCACTAACGAACGGGGTGTAGTCTGTCTGTGGAGCTGACGGCCATGCAGGCCGGGCTCGTTTTGTGAAAAGTGAAAATAGGGACCACTAATTGACTGGACACTATAACAAACAAAAAATTAGAAAAAGTATGAACTTAGAAATTTTTTCAGCACACATGTTTTTTTTTTATGGGCCATCTTGTACACTAAGAAGGTAGAGGGGGAGGGGAGGCAAGGGTTAATTTGCCACCGGCCCCGCCTAACATAGCTACGCCACTGCATCAAAGACTTATAACAACGTGTATACGTTTCACTTGTAATCGCTCAAACAGTGTTGCTTAGTTTGGGACAAAATGTGATAGCTTAATTATACCCTTTATATTCACATTAATTACTTGTTTGCATAGCCGTTGTTGGCACATGTATCTCCTTTTTTAAAGGTTTTCTTGTTGTGAACGAGTATTTACTTGTGAACACTCCTTCCATAGGAAAGGGAGAAACACAATTTGTACATTGAAGTTAGTCGGGAGTTAGAAAAATAACGGCTTAAAAATTTTCTAATAATAAAAGGGTTTACTTCCTAGAAAAAAAAAGAAAAATGAATACTCCCTTTGCATTTCTGCTAAAGTATGAATTTGGTAAGGTCTACCACGAAAAAAATAACTTGCTTTAAGTTATTTTTCATTTTTTTCGTAAACATTCCAGAAAGTCTTTCAGTAGTATTCAAACCTTGAGAGCAGTAAGATTTTACGGGTATTTTCTTACGAGGAAAAATGAAAAAATGTTTACACTATTAACTTCTACGCTGATAATAGAAAAATGATCAAGAGCTAAGACAACGAATGGTTAGTTCCTATTTTTGTTTTTAGTTTCGTTTTCCGTCCAAATTTCTTAAGACCCACTAAAATGTAAGAGGGAGAAAGAATTGTGTATCAATTTTATTGGATGGTAACTCTTCCAAAGCTGTTCTCAAAACATGTTTACTACGTGCTCTGTATACATTACTTTTTTGGATACATTACTCTTTGTATTAACCTTTATAACAATACCTATGCATTTATGTGTAGAGAATAAACTGAAGTGTGTTGATATGTCAATTGTCAAAAGGTGTTTCTGTGATTCTAGTTGCTAAAATGTAATTTTTTTTGTCATTTATAAATTCATTTTGTTGAGAAATAAAGCTAGCTGCAGCAAGAAGGCGAATTAACAAACACCTGTTGTAGCATCCGGGAACTACAATTAACACGAGTGTACGACCATCTAGGTGACACTTGATGACACGTGATGTGCAAATCCAGGGATTTTAACTTGAAATCTCCAATTTTGTTAGTGGCTGCGATCATGTCCAGAATAGGCTTGAATACCAAGCTGCTGAAGGAGACCCATAGCCACTCTCACTGGAAAGACATTCCATTCTTAGACTAAATCAGCTATGTTAGCCACCAAGCTAGCTTGGCCAATTAAGCACCACAGTAATAAGTAAACTTCTCTAAACTTAAAAACTGGTGAGGAATAGGGGTGGCACAACCCAAATATTTTTTATCACGATAAAATGTTTTAAAATTATCCTGATAAGGGTGCTAAAAATTAATTAAGTGGTTCTCAGGAGTAGTACTAAAAAAACTGATGTGAGCGGGCGTGTTTTTTTTTTACATTTTATTCATGTTTTTCAGATGCGGGAGTTTATTTTTTTTTTACCAAACAAAATAAAATCAGTAAGTAGTTTACATTTTGTTGTGGAGTACAATATCTCTTTAATGCCAAGAACAGCGTGTAAAAGTTGCATGCAGATTTCATTACAGTCATTCTTTGTATCTAAGTTTTTAGTTGTTGCATGCCTCTGATCGACCCTTAGATTCGTTTAGAGGCGATCATGTGAATTTAGCAAAGAGCTAATGTGATCATCGACTCAAAGAAGTCAATGACCACTTCTTGGTCATGTTTGGTGAAAGTGTTGATGCGTGATCGTAATTTTTTTTTCTTCGATATTAACATAAAAAACGTATCGTATGCTAAGAAAAATATCATGCCTGTACTCCTGAAAACCACTTAATTAATTTTTAGTGGCCTAACCGATAATACCTCAATAAAACAAATTTTGAGGCTGGAATAACCAATTTTACTTTATTAATTAAAAAAAAACCCTTCGCTGAAGCCTACAGTGGGCTGTTTGGCCTACATAAGTAAAAGTAATGTAAATTAAAAATAATATTACAAAAAAAGTAGGATCCTAGTCGCTCACACGACAAGCGGATGTCACTAAGAACATCAATGAACGTGAACAACACCAGTAATATGACATCTATGTAATGTTCGTCAGTTTGCTCGATAATTCGATACATCAGAAAAAGTACGATATGGTAGTTGATGAAATTTTTTATCGAGATATTATTAATTAGGAACTGATTTTCGTGCCACCCCTAGTGAAGAAGTATGTTAAACTTGTAGAACAATCTCACACAAAAAGAAAGAATGAAGTGACTGCCTCATCCCTAAAGCACAGTCATTGGAATCTAAAAAAGACTATATTACCAGAGGCACCTGGTTAATTTCAGTTTTTTGTTTGCTTATACGAAAATGTGCATTACCTTTTATTTAAATAGCAGGTGGACCCCTCCCCCCCCATGGAGCTCTATTATCCCTAGCTTGAAAGTTGACTTCCCTGTCGGGCTCGTAACTCACTGCGCAAGACAGGAACTGGCTCCATCATACATAAGGGGATCGCAATGGAGCGCAGCATCTTTCTTCCAACCCATGTAAACCTAGTCCGTTGTAGTGGTATGGGGCTAGGTTAGGCTCTACTGGTCTTACTTTGTTA
>JAHWFP010244752.1:0-15616 GCA_023313725.1 Lithobius niger
AATGATTTATAACAATCTTTGAAATGTTTGTTACTATATACTAGAAATGTGCGTATGTCAGTGGAAGAGATCCAAATTAACCTGCCTTCACTTACTATATAGCAGCATAGTGGAAGAATCTGGACTGCTCATACAAAATTAATTATTTCGCCATTGTTTTGATATTATGCCTATATACGAAAAATTAATGACGAAAACTAATTCCAGAATAACTAAATTTATTCAGCCTTATTTCAAGGAATACATACACCAAATTTCATTCGAATCGGTTCAAGCTTTTGGCCATAACTGCGATAGTGATCAACAGATACTACAGGGAGATAGACCGATTTCACACGTAATAATTCGTCGCGTGTTGTGGCCGTACTGTACCGTACCAAGCCGCTCTGCACCACGGCCACGTTCTCAGTGCGACTTGATTTAACACGTAATATATACCTAACGTGGCCGGCCACGTTTTTCGACTGCCCTCTGATGGTCAAGCTTGGAACCCAACTACGGAAACGGAAATTAAAGCAGGCCGAAGTGAAATTTTCGCAAATGTTTTTCGTTTGGCCACCTCAACCGTGTGCGGGAGAAAAAACCCTTGAAAAAAATGTTTAAGGAAGATATAAAGATAACTGTCGTTTTTGTTTTGTTTTTTTCCTGTTGTAAGATTAGGTTAGGTTATTCACCTAGCAAACAATTTTAAGGAAAAGTTTGACATTTTAAGTTCATAAAAACGGTTTAAACTTATTTTTAACCAAGAGTTACCACAATTGTTTTTGTAGCGGAAAACTTTTTTGTCTACAATGCAGGCAACAAGTAAAAAAACAAAAATAGACAACCATACGTCGGAAAGAAAAAAAGTAGAAATATGAGTAATCTACACTATTAAAATGTTCGGTTTGTTTGTCTGTGTGCCCTTCTATTCCTCCAGAAGTAAGGCCCGTAGAAAGATAAAAGTAGTTCCAAATGAAAGATAATTAAATTACGCTTCGGATAGGGCTATTTTTATTGTTCTAATCTGATTTTTTTACCCTTAAATACGCAAGTGAACTACGTAAAGTTACCCGTGTGCGGGGGGAAAAAAAGCCTGGCTAAAAGTCCAAGGAAAAAATAAATTGTGTTTTTGTTTTGTGTTGTTGTTAGGTTAAGTCAGGTTAGTTGCCTTGGCAAAAAATTTAACAAGGGAACGACCTGACTACAGCTTTTCTCTTTTGATCTTTTTTTTTCCGCATCCCTTTTTTTCAATCGGCTGGTTGAAATTTTACCCAAAGGTCTAGAGCTCCATGTGAAATATATCAAATTAGGACTGGCGAAACAAAAAAAACTGGGTCTTTAGGCGTCGAACCATTGATTGCCGCTCCCCCCCCCCCCTTTTTTTTTTACCCCTCGCAATTTGTATCACCGTAAGTAAGGAGGGGAGAGGAATGTTTTCTTCTGACTCGAACTCTGTTTTCGAGAGAGATTTTCATTGAGGTCGAGAAACGGTATCAAATTATACAAGTAGGCCAACTCAATACAAAGTACTTATTTTACTAGCGTTTTATAATGATCTTTTTTTTTTATTATTATTGTTTGAAATTTTAAATTTGTGGATAAAACCAAGAATAATATCGAACCAATAAAACTTAGGTGAGTTCAGTGTTGCGGCTAGATTTTTCCAAGTAGGAGTGCAAGAAAAAAATGATGGGCCCCTCGTCAACAAGTATACAAATTTAGGGACAAAGTGACTTCCAACCCCAAAATGTAGAGAATTTTGTCTTATTTGGGCCCCCTGCCTCCTGGGCCCTGGTGCCTTGCACCCTTTGCACCACCCCCTAATTGCGGCAATGTGTGAGTCTTCTGTTACGTTTAAAAAAAAAACTTGAGAATCAGAGGCCAGGAGGATATCCCATCCTTCCCTCCCTGGCCAGTCCGCCACTGTAAAAACAGGACATCATTCGTTTTGCTCACTCGTTCAATAAGAAATAACACCACAAATAGGCGTAATAAAATACTGTAATATATCGCACAAAGCAGCCAGGCCAGCGCAATAATTAACAGCAAAGCCTATGCGCGCCTCGCATTCAATGTACCTTCCAGATTTCCAGATTCCAGCATAAAAATTCGGTATACCATCCAGATTACCTCCAAAGGTAAGTGACGACTCGTGTTGTATTGTTCTTCGCGATAAGAGAGAAGCCACCTCGATGTCTATGTATTGTCTCTAACCGACCGCAATTTTGAAGAGCTGACTTGCCAAAATGCACAGTTAAACGCCGTCATCATTGCAATTTTTCGTATTTGGCACACCTTTATGCTGACATCTAGTTGACGTCATTCATTGATCGTGTACTATCGGACAACGGTTTTTTGCTGCGAGACCTCGTTAGTGGTTAGCCAACCGTTTTCTTTAGCTTACTTATTCTGTATTATACAATTCCTTTTGTCCTTGTACACTACAACTCGCCCACCCACATACTTAAATTTCGTCGGATCAGAATTGAACAAATGTGTCTTGTTTGTGAGGAGATGTAGCTGAACCGAATTGCATTTAGCTCTTTTTTGGGCACAACCACATTAATTCGACGTGTGACACGTCGAATTAAAAAGGTCGAATTTGTTTTTTTGCGTGAAAAGGTCCTTGAATCTAGTATGTTGAGTCTTTGAAAGTACATAAAAGACCTTAAGTTTTATTTTCCAAATAATGTGCTGTACAGTCCCTGTAATTAATTAACATAGTATATATTAGTGGTCTACAATAAATTTATATTTCTACAGGGTTCAAACAAAACCTGGAGAACCTGGAAATATCAGGGAAAATGAAAACTGAGCCAAAATCTCAGGGAAATTTGAAAAAAAATCCCTTTCTGTCTGTTTTCTAAGTTCAGTTAAATTAGCAGATCAGAAACAAGATCCTAGGCTAGTATCAAATATTTAAAATTGTTCTTTAATATATCCAAGTATTTTAGATACAACTTCAATAAACCAAATCTTAGGCTGGTACTAAAATCTGTGATGAAAATATGTTTAGTCCCGTCTGGACTAGTGTCTAAAACAGCTATTTTCTGTGATGTTGGATTCATTTCGTACAAATATTAATAAAACCATTAGCTACTGCCTGTTTTCCCTAACTAAACATCTCGTAAACACCTGGCAATTGCCATAGGATGCACCTGGAAAGCATCAGAATTCAGAATTAAAAAATTGTCTGAACCATGTTCTAGTTGCCGCCGACATATCTACCTTACCTGTAATTTTAGCATTCTTGTTCTCGAATGCTCTTTTCGTAGAGAAGGAACTTGTAGGCCTATGCCTGCCAGCTCGGTAGCCCTAGTGTGCATGCGTCAGTTAGCATCCCTCCTATAAAAGCGCTGAGGCACGACTCTGCTTCATCTATTTTCTCTAGGCATCCACAGCGTGTGGACGTCCTTGCTTTTTTCCCCGCCTACACCTTGCCTTTCGCCATTCGACGATGGTGCGTCTTCAGTGACAGTAATGACTGGGACGCAGGGTTCTTCGAAGGATAAACCTGCTTGAAAGGCCTCTCCGCTGACCAATCCGTCGTCGGCCGTTCGTCTCCACTTCCAGGGCTATCGGACTTTTCAGCGGCCTATCGTCTGTCGCCCACGCCTCCATCGGCTCTCACTGGCCCTACGGGCACTGCTGCAACGTTTTCCTTTCCATGTGGCCAGACTGTGGCCGTCACTCCAGACACTAATGACATCCATCTGTGAATCGCTATTTCTTCTGTGGGGCCTGCCGATGTTAGACGTCGCCACGAGGTTCGATGCCAGACTTCCCCAATTTGTCAGCCCGATTCCGGACGACATAGCCTGGGCAGTGGACGCCCTCAGCCTACATTGGGATCACCTCTTCAGTTACCTGTTCCCTCCACCAAAACTACTTCTGTTAGTCTTACACAAGTTTCTTCAATCTCCAGGCCGTTTCCTGCTCATCGCTCCCAACTAGCCATCAGCGGCATGGTTCCCGCTACTCCTTCATCTCCTTGTAGACTGCCCACAGTGCCTCCCGGACTTGCTTGACCTTCTTTCCCAACAGAGGGGAACCGTCCTCCACCACCACCCACAGTCGCTGCGGTTACATGGGTGGCTACTATCGTCAGATTACTTTAAGTTAAGGAACAGGAATTTCTTCAGAGCAAGCCTCTCGCCTTGCATCTAAAGCAGTCCGAGCCTCCACCAATAAAATGTACGACAGCCACTGACGCCAATGGTTTTGTTCTCCCAACATGTTAATCCACTCAGCCCACCTGTACCAGATTTCCTCCTATTCCTAAATGATCTGTTCAAGGAAGGTCTCTGGGGCTCAACCATTATGGATTTCCGATCTGCCTTAAATACTGTCTTTCTTGCCACCGGAAACTTATCCCATCATCGCTGCCAGACATGTTCTTCAGCCCCCGTAAGCACTAAGCAATATCTACATCTGATGCACCATTTGCTGAATAACTCTTCTGCTTCGTTCTTTTCTGTTTTCTTTCTTCAAGTTCTTCCTTGGAACTTTGGTGGTGCCAGCTCGATACCCTGGAGTCTTTAGGTGGTACCCACCGCCTGGTCAGGCGAGGTCTACTGTAATGTTAAAAATATATTTTTGGCGGCAACAAGAAACAGTAAAATGCCAGGTACAACAGGCTGATTTTTGTTTTTATTGACTAACCGAAAATATGCATTACCAGTACCCACCTTACCTCTCCTCTTGAGAGGTACGAAAGATGAAGCAGGGCCGTGATAGGCTTTCTTGATTTAACTAAATGAAATGATAACACATTTAAAATAGTCTTGTCGACATGCAGCATGGATGAATAGGCTTACTCGCGAATCAAATTCTCCATTTTTGCTACTTGAAATTAACGAATCAGGTTTAAAAAAAATTGGGCCTAAAATCATGTTACCACAGCAACGTCAAGTTGTTACGAGTCGCTACTGCTTCATGAACAACATATGAATCTCCCATCACTTTGCTCGCTACCACTGATCTATATATGTGGCGCGCTGTAATTGTATGCCAGAGGCACACCGTGTTGCATAAATGAATAGGCTTACTGTCCAACCCAATTCTCCATTAACGTTGATATTTGCCTAATTACTTGCTGGCCACTGGTAACGCTTTCTTGTATCACGAAAAAAAAATTCTTCCGTGTGCTGAATAAAGTTGGTTCTTGGCGCATTTTACAAGCATTGAAACACAGATGTGCCCTTTTCTAAGGCATCTTCCAATTGGTCAAGTTGTTCAAGGGTTATGGACCTCTAAACAGTAAACAACCAAATTGATTATTTTAAACGTTGTTATGCAACAGTGCCAAACTGAGCATTGAAAAAATACTAATTGGCGGAGCGAGCGAAGCGTAGCCTATAACGGACACCAAATTGCAAAATGTTGGTTGGTTGGTCCGTTGGTTGCACATTTTTAGTCTAGGTGGAGCCCAAACGAAAGATCGGATTAGAATGAAATTTGGTACAACGCTTGATACCCCAAACAGTATTTCTGAGCCAAAATTTGACGTAAATCGAACAATTATTAGGGAGAAATAATAAATTTTCGAATTTATTTTAACACTCACCATTGTAAATTTGGAATAGTGAATAGTGAAGGAATTCCGACGAAGCATACACTGTGCTGTTGGTAATCAAGTGAACTTTAAAAAAAAGCCAAAATAAATCATCGTAGTTTCCTTACAGCTAACAATTTTTGTTGACATAACTCAACGAAATAATAACATTTGATCATAACACTTTAACCACTAGAGGAAGACAAGCAAATGGGGAAAAAAAAGGATTCTTTAACGACTCCCATTCGTTTCATGTAAAAAAGAATGCTTGCAGGAATTCAGCCAACATGGCAACCAAAGTGGCGTTGACGCTATCAACGGGAATCTCAAATTTGAAACATCAAATCGCCGCTGCAGGAGGAAACCGTTCATATAATACGACAGTACACAGCAGACTACGTATTTAAATCGCACCACAGAACAATAATTTGGCTTCGTATTGTAATTTCTAGATTTCTAGATTGCTGTGGAAACTACACTCTCCACCCCATGTTGCCAGAATAAATAGGCCTAATTTCTCTACTGTTGTCGCTTACGAAACTAAAGCGGGGCTTAAAATTGGGATTTAGAATTATTTAAGTTCTATCTTCACAACCAGGCTAACACCGGCTGATCAACAATTGTAATAATTCCAATTTAAAAAAAAATTAGCGTTGTACGTGCCAGAGGTGTGCGCTTCAACATTGTCGTAGAAGGCAGCGTAGAGAGCCGCGGATGTTTCGAATCTTTTGATTGTTGTGAAGTACTATCGTTACTGGTGATTATTTAGCTTGCAATTAAATGCTTTATTGTTAATATTTTAAATCTAGGAAAGATACTCTGCAAAACAATGTAGGCATTATTGACGGTGGCACGTTCTTTGCCAGCTTAACCACGGCGGCACGTTCTTTGCCAACTTAACCACAGCGGCTAACGTTGTATTTTACGACGGCGCAAAGAGGCTACAAATAACGAAACGGATACTAAATATGGGTGCAAACGAAAGTATCTTAAAATTAATATGAAACGTAGCCTAGCTAAAATGTAAAAAACACCAGCAAAAAGCTTCAGCTCAACTGTACTGGACTCCAAGCTTTATAAGGACCATTAGCAAACATTGCAAAGCCATTATAATGAGAGGAAATACAAATTTAAAATAAATTTTTCTCCGCTCCGCCTACAATAGGCCCAAAGCCTGTTTCCTAGTCGTTTGAAAAAAAGTGACTGCTGTCCTGAAAATGTAACGAAAGCCAACAAAAAAAAAATTAAGAGAAAAAAAAAGTAGATTTCATCAATTTGGACCAAACAAAACTTGTTAGGATTCCTGCCAAGCTTTTCGGCCATGTGAAATCGAGATATCAAATGCCAAGCTCTGTCGCCAAGCTTATCCCGCCGCCCCTAAGACTACAAACTTTAAATGAAATAGTTGAAAATTGCTCAGTAAGAAATATTCATTAGTTTCGTTTAACCTTCGAGCTATTACTCGGTGGTATTAGCTTGGCGGGAATCCTTAACAAGTTTTGTTTTGGCATAGCTTGGGCTTACCTGGGACTTACTAAGATAAGAACGGAATTTATATACATATATAAATATATATATGTTACTCAAAAAAGATTAAATACCAGGGGCACCTGGTTAATTTTAGTTTTTGTTTGTCCATACAAAAATATACATTACCTTATTTTACATAGCAGTTTTCCCCCTATCGGAGCTCTATATCCCTGCCGGGCTCGTGTCCTACTGCGCAAGACAGGAACTGCGTTCGCCTATATAAGCGGATCGCAGTGATTCCCGGCATCTTTCTTGTAATCCTCATGAACCTAGTCCGACAGAGGGGAGGCTTGGGCGGGTAAAAGGTAATGTATAGTTTCTTATGAGCAAACTAAAATTAACCAGGTGCCCCTGGTATTTTAGTCTTTTTATTGCTACGAAAATATAAATTACCTTATTTTACATAGCAGACCTCGTCACTGAAGGCAACGTGCTAGGTTCGGAGTACCCGCATCACGAGCCGGCACCCCCACGGAATCGTATCCGGGGGAAGACAACCAAAAGAACCTCAATCCTGGACCCCGAACCACAGTCCCATGGTGCGAGTAACAGGAGCAGCAGATGCCGGGAGAGGTGTCTTATGGGTCCTCCCGTTGGGGCAAGGTGCAAACAATGATGGCACCCATCTCACCTTGGGTCGGGAAGCGATGACGACTTGGAAACGGGAGCACGGCGCGGAAGGATGAACCTTAGTGAAGGCAGGTAGCGATTTGTAGAGAAGAAGGTCCGAAGTCTGGAACAGGATTTTCCGTGTTTAGTCCAACTGGAACGAGGTACAAGCCGTCCTGGAGGGAGAGGATCGTTGCCAGGCGGATCGTTAGAAAGCAGCCGTTGCTAAGTGAAACGTCGCTATGATCCGTGTCTAGTTCAATCGAAACGATGCACGATCCGCATCCATCGAACAGGAACCAAGAGCGCACCTCAAACACGAGAGGATGTAAGGGGGCCCAAGGAACGGAGGATTGGCGGGATCAGCATCGGCTGGTAGAACTGGAAGAATACTTCGGGAGTCGGAACGCTTGAGACGGTGTGGAATCCGGGACAAGAAACGGAAGGTATCAAAGCAGAACACAGGAAGCGTTGTGAAGAAAACCATCACAGAGTGGAATAAGGAATCGACAAGAAAGGCACGATCGTCGGCAGACTGTGGGAAGTCTATGTCCTGGAGTCTCTTGTGCAGAGGAGAGAGTATAAATGGAAGGTTGACATAGTAGCACAACCCTAGTCCGAAAGAAGATAGAACGCGGATCAGAAACCGACTGATCGTAGGAATGGAGGATCGTGGGAACACGGGACGGAAAAGAAGTGCAACTTTCCCATTGATTCCGGAGAAAGGCATCAGTGCAGAGCAGGTTGTGAGATGAGGAAGCTTTGAAGCGCAACTTGAGGTCTGTAAGAGGTGACAGTCCTGCAGGACAGGGAATGGAAGGCACATTGAACAGCAGGATCCGTAGTGCAGGTCAGAGCTTGTAGGGTAAATCATTCCGCTGCCGAAAAGGAATCGACAGGAAGGACTACATTCGACCTGTGTGTGTTATACTGGAGTGGACGAGGGACTTCTGTGCAAAAGACGAGGGATCGTGGGTGAGATGAAGGTAAAGAATGCTGGGCCCTGATGTGAGCCTGGGCCCGAACCTCGAATCGTGATTGTCATTAAAGAAGAGGAAAGGCGGTGCATCGGTATGTAACAGAATGTTAGCTCCAGTTAATCTAGGATGGTTAAGAAGATGCGGTCCGTATAGGGCTCCAGGCCAAGTGTTGGGACTAGGTTCGGTGATAAACAGAAGCAGTGGAGAAAATTCGGTCCAAAGGAAGGGAGTATCCGGAATCGAGACTGGCGCACATACTGTTGGGCCCAATGTTAGTTTCAACAGAAAGTAGAGTGAACCGTATCGAGTAGGGACCAAGCTTGGACCGGCAGCGTGGGCCCGGAATCCAAGCATGAAGAAGGGGATCTTGGCAAGGACAAGGCTCGGACCGAGCGTCCTAATCGGTCTGCTGAGGGTGGTTGGTAACGCAGCAATGTCTTGTTAACAGAAGATCCGTATGCTTCATCCTAGACTGCTGAAGTGGAGCGGGAGGTAACGTGAGAGGAACCGGGGGAACCGAGTCAAGTTCTCCCGTTACGAAAGGGAAGCAGGAACCGTAGTTAACCAGAGGAACGGTGACGATCCGCCTGGAACAAAGGGCTCAATGATGGTAACGGAGGGGTAATCAGGAATCGACGTGAATGGAACAGCTTGCTGGTTACTAATGTACACTGCAGAAGGGGATCGTAGGAGTCACGTTGATAGAATGTAGGTGACAACATCGAACGTGAGAGAGATCAGACGGGCAGTGGAGTGTCGTTTCACTTGAGGTGTCCAGCCCGGGTGCTGGGACCGGGCCCCCACCCCTGTGCAACTAAGCACACGGGCACACATCTACAACATCGAGGCGAAGAAGAAGAACAGGAGGGTTCGGAATCGGCTCGAGGTACATCTTGAGAATTGCATGTCTTGAGACTTGTAGAGCTGTAGGCCCACATAGTAGGGAACCGAAGTTGACCCAGTCTGCTTAGAAGGTAACATTAAGGCATGGAAAAAATCGTCTGGAAATTCAAGCTGTCGGGAGGTGTTGTAGTAGGAACGGTCTTGAACAACCAATGGAACGAAGAAAAGGAACCGGGCCTGGCCTTGAGCCTAGGCCGGGATCGTGAGGTCGAACGGCGAAGCAATCACAGTGTAAACTCAGAAACGGCCGAAGATTCTTGACTCAAGAGGAAGAAATGGAAAACAGATCATAGACACAAACGGTGCTGGGCCCAGCCAAGCCCGGGCCCGAACTCAAGTCCTGGTTACCCCTGAAGAAAAGAACGGATCGAAGGTCAAGTTGTTTAGTACAAAGGTTGTCCCAGGCGATGCAGAATAGTGGAAACCTCCCAGCCAATTGGGGAACCGATAAAAATGAAACGAAGCACTTGCGATAAGCACAGGAAGGGTAGTAGGTGTTGGAGCCTGGTTCAATCCTCGGTAGACAAGCAGTACACAAAATGTTAAGAGGCACGGGGGTAAGGATCGAGACAACGGTCCTCTGCAGGAATTGGCATGCTCGTGCTAAAAAGGTAGATGGACAGTGGGACGTGGATCGCAAAATGACCCCTCTTCTTCTTTGTATTTAAGGGCCCAGTCTGGGCGTATGGGCCCAGCCCGAGCCTTGTTGTTCATAGTAGTAAGCGGAATCAGACCAAACACAAGTCCCACAAGAGCAAGGAGACAGCGGACCGCATGCCTGCTAAGGATTCAGTTTGTTGACATTCAACAGAAACGGAATCGGGACGGCGGTCCGCGTAGAAGAATCGTGATTTAGTAGCTGTAGACGTGACCGAGCAGAGGAACGATGTGCAAGCAGCTAATGTAAGTTGCGGGCGGCGTCGGATGCAGAAGTTACTTAGTGACAGGACACAAAGACGGTCGTTGAGATGACGAGGGTGTAAACCAGGCCCGGACGAGCAGCGCAGGCCTGGGCCTTCGCTCATACTTGCTGAGCTGGAGGATGGCAGCCGTCGGGTTGAAACCAGCGGTCCGCTGGAGGACGTAGGAACGATACAAAGCCAAAATGCTGGTGAAAGTAACCAATGGATTTCTCTCTCTCTCCTCTTCCTCCCCCCCCCCCCCTTGTCCAGGACCGAGGATGGCGGGGGAACCGAGGGGAAGGAGACCGGAATTGACATAGTAGCAGACTGTAATGGTGACACGTGAAGAACCATGGTCGAAGAACTTGGTTGCCAAAGGGCCCAGATCGGGGGCTGGGGCCTGGCTTACTAGTCGTGGCTGCCAAGTGCTGATGGGATCGATGTAGCAGCAAAGGGAACCGAGCCAAGCACCAGGCCCAAGACAAGAAAACTGACTACCACCATAAGAAACACACAGCCTGCAGGGAACAGGCGGAGCGGTCCCCACATGGGAACAGGAATCGGTGACGAATGAAGCGTCGATCCGCTTGCCATGAAGGGGCTCGTGAACCCGCTTCATGAACTCGATTCCGGACCGGCGGAATCGTGCGGATTGTTGTGGACGACGGCAGGGTCCAATCCTTGTCTCACCCAATCCTCTTCTTACCATGATGAATGCAGTGGAAGTAGATGACGGTTCTCTCTCTCTCTTCCCCCCCCCCCTCCCCCAGGTTCGAGACCAAAGATCACCGGGGATCCGAGGGGAAAGGCGGAACGTGGATCCGCTTGTGGAAGGAGACCGGAATCGATGAAGAGTAACCGGTAAGCTGTAAAGATGTATCCGCGTCCGAAGGGAGGCTGTAACCGAGAGGAACCGTGAACACGGTCTGGGTCGGGTAGATCGTAGAACGGAATCGATCCCAATCTGGCTAGGTAGCTAGCGAACAAAGCTACGGTACACTGGGCACACCCTTAACATCAATTGATGGGTACAGAAACCGGGACCGTAAGGGTACATAGCTGGTGAGTCGTGGATCGGATGGCTGCTGAACTTGCTGCATGAACTCAATTCCCGTGCAGATCGGGGATTATCCCAATCCTCTTCATACTCGATCCTCTTCGTAGCTGATGAATGGAGAGATACGAAGCGGCCACCGAGGTGCCGCCCTAGGAAGAAAGATGTTGGGAATCGCTGCGCTCCGCTTATGTAGGCGAGCCCAGTTCCTGTCTTGCGCAGTAGGACACGAGCCCAGCAGGGAAGCCAACTTTCAAAGCTAGGATATAGAGCTTTGATAGGGGGAAAACTGCTATGTAAAATAAGGTAATGTATGTATTATACTATACAAAAAAAACCTAAACAATGCTGTTTTTTTTCCTTCAGGAAACTCGGTCAATAATTGCACACCAAGCCCCAATGTGGTGCGAGGAAGGAAATTTAAAGCAACGGAAGAATTTTCTTTACAAGTCTTGGATACGCCAACGAGGTCTATGACCAAGGTTAACGAGAAAGGCTCTTTTCTATCACAGTCAAAAATAGCAAAATCATCACCTTGCCAGTTAGAGACCAGAACATCCAGCGTATTTGCGTCACTAGTGTTGCCAGATATGTCCCCAACACCACCCTTTTTAAAGAAAGTGATTCGGCGAATAAAGGAGAAGCCAGGTATCCCCAGCGATAGTGATCCTGAACCTTTGGAAAATTTGCATATGAGTTTAGTTGAAACTACTCCTTCTCCTCCAGCCCTACCAAATCCACCACGTCTGTGGAAAATTTTGCAAGATCAAACGGATAAGGTTGCGGACATCTAGACTGATGTGGAATATCTTACTGTATATTGGTTTTTTTTTTAGTTATTTTTATTATTATTAAACTGATGCAAGATGCTTTTATTTTCAGTTGGGTATCCAATACCAGGATCAGTGAATTTTAAGTCCCGAAAACCCATGAATTGTAATTGAACTGTCTATTGATTATTGGAATTGAAATGGGCTGAATTCACACAAAACATGAGTCATAAAATAAATGTAATATCAACATTTATTTGTAACAATAATCTTTTGTCTGCAGTATTTTACATTTATAAACTGTTTTTCTTTCTGTGTTGTGAGTTGGTATTGTTTAAAGATTCTCTACATCTTGCTTATTTACATTAGTAGCAGACCTTCCACTTGTCCTACTTTTCCTCCTTTTTTGGTGAATGGCCTACTTTTTAAGAAATGTCCTTATTTTTAAAAAGTTTAAAATACATCACATGCTGAGTTTTGTAAAGTTCAGTACAGATGCAGGCCATAATACAATCTGAACTAACTAATCTAATCCAATTAGATTGCTACAAGAACATTATTACAGTGTTCAAGGTTTCTTCTTTTTTCTGATAATTCAGTTTCTGATATCTGCTGTGAATTCTTCAGTAATTTTCTGACGACGCTCTTACAGAAAAAATTGCTTTGGTGTACATACTTTATATACAAACTAAATGATGTTGTATTACAGTGTCATAGGCAGTTCTCTCCTGGCAATAAATGTAAGCGAAGAAAAGAATCTCTTTCCAAACGAAAAATATAAATTGGTTCCGAAAAAGAAAAGACACTACTTTCAAAAAATTGGTGCGTCTTGGACCATTTGACTGCATACGACGTACGAATACTGTACATGTTACTCTTGACGGTAGCAAACAAGAAACTGGCAAGAATATTGCTTTTAAAGAATCCAGTTTTAACGAACCCTTAGTGCCTTCATGGGTTGCAAAGAAGGTAAAATCTTTGCAACAAGCACTTCAGCGGCTACTTACAATAATGGGGCACCTCTTGAAGCCACTTGAAACAGACAAGGTAATAGATAAATGAAAATGCTACCCAGTTGATTCTGATATTTCTGATGACTTGAAAAACATAGCAAAGTTGAACTCTAAAGAATTAACTCTTACTGGGGAAAAAATATTTCAACTGAAGGAGCCGAATGAAGAAGTAACCTCACTTAGCAAAAGTTGTAAAATGTGGCCTCACAGCTCATGGAAACGCTGATATTGAATGAGGAATCTCGCTAAAAAAAATGTGCTGATGACACTAGGGTGCATATCATTAGACAAAAGCACCTTCGGACTGAGAACTGTAAAAGACTATGTATTAAAGAAAGATGGGGCTGAAATATTCAGTGCACCAAAGCAACTATAAGCAAGACGTGCGTCAGATTGTAACTTATTGCTATTATTGTTGTTCGTGTTAGTCCTACTTTTTTTTGAAAGTTCAGTGGAAGGCCTGTAGTAGTCTACGATGCTCAGGAAATGTTGGAAACGTGAGGGTTTTGGATAAACCGAACTCCCATTAAGAAAGGGCATGACAACTTACGGCTTGCATACTTGTCCTGGTTTCATTTAGACTGGATACGTTATGTAGAAAGGATGATGCTGGTACATTTCTTCAAACTAGAATATGCACTGGCTTCCGTTTAGGTTATTCCAGATATTTTGTTTTTAATAAATCAAAGTCCTACCTGTATGCAGTCTGATCGCAATTAAATACAAGGGTCTGAGTGAGTCTTGTTGTCATTTTTGTTGCATGCTTGTAATTAGGTGGAAAGAACTTGTGACAACCGTCACTTTTCATTGTTAAACGTTTAAGCACATGTGGTGGCTTCATTTCCAGTTTTAGTTGGTGATGTATTTATTGATGTTCTGTTGGTTGGCTGTTACTTAGAGCTTATCCTAGGCAAGGTAGGTTGGTCAGAACATTTACAGCACTGATCTGTATGCTCTAGTGTTATCTTTAATCTGAGACAAGACCAACAAGGGTGAAAGAACCTGCCAATTTCAGCCAATCATAGTAGTGATAGCAGAACGAAATGGCTGCCACCAAGTTGCTACGTTGTGTACTAACCCTAACCGAAAAAATGTTTCCCTTAGAAAGCTAATCCCACCGACTATTACGTTAAACGTTAAATGAAAAACTTCACCATTTCTACGAACCGTAGTCGTATTCTTATTGCTTGGTGTATAGTACTGTTACCACGGTAAATGAACAAGAATTGCTTGCAACAATTTTAACCCCCCAACGATCCCCCCCCCCCCCTCCCCTTATCAACACGAAAACAAGCACGCACAATCTCTCAACATACAAATTAGTCCACTATTGCCACAAATTTTTGATAGTTTGTGTGGAAGATAATGTAAAACGTCTCAACTGTCTTTAGGCACTATTTTGAGGTTTGTCTGGTGTTTAGGCTCACATCCGTCTTGTTTACACTCGTACACGTGGTGACCTTGGCCTTCGATGTTGGTCGGACGATGGCCTTGGCCTTCATTGTTGTTTGTGCCGTTTCCATGACTGGTGCGGAGGTGGGCTCTCACGAGGCATTGGATTGCTGGTGTAGAAGGTGCTTATACTCCGTACGCGATTTGTAAACTGGGCGTGGCTCGCGAGCAGCTTGATTGTAGCGTACATTTTCCCAGAGTCGGTGTGCCTTGTGGCTATCTATAGACCCCACCAAGGCTTGTATTGTCTGTGCGCGATCATGGTTTTGTTATTTGATGCCAATTTTTTTATTGTCGACTTTTAAAAAACTTTTTTTTATTACAGGCCTTCTCCATCAATAGGGATTTGGGGGGGGGGGGGGATCGAAGAAAAATAAAAAATATGGGGGGGGTATAAGATAAATTTCAGGCTGAATTCAAAAAAGAGAAAATACTTTTCTTACCGAATCTCATTTTAGCCTCGGTTTTCTTTCCACTTACTGCCATAATTTCCGACTCAGGCCCTTTCAGCAGTGGAGTAAATAAGGATGGTGGAGTAAAAGGGCTCCCCCCCCCCCTAATATCGTGCCGTGGGGCACAAACTCTTTGGAAAAATGTATTTATTTACTATTTTCCTTAAAACATTGGCCACTGCCTTTTGGGTATTTCTTCTCTCCCCTCCCCACCCTTATTGCATTTTGGGTCAGACGGTAATAAATATAAAAAACACGTAGGTTTTAAGTTTTAATTCATTGTGGAGCTAAAAAAAAAGTTAAGGAAGGAAGTGTGTTCTACTGTGAATGTTGTTAACAATTTATTTGTGAAACAGTACAAATTTCAGATCTTTTCATTTTTGGTGGTTGTGAAAACAACCGTTTGTTTAGCTCT
>JAHWFP010244752.1:15716-49820 GCA_023313725.1 Lithobius niger
ATCCAGTTCGGAGAAGAAGCATGCCATCTTTAACAAAACCATCCTGGCTACCGATGTGTAGCAAAATGAGTCTTCGGCCCTTTACGATCGGAGTAAGGCGACCAACCAAGCCGTCATTTGTGCTGTCAGCTGTGAGTCCGGTGCGCCTTTTCTTTAGCTGCCATTGGCGTTCACGCCCGTGACGCTCATTCACCCAAGTTTCATCCAAATAAATACTGTAAATGAGACGGATTACTTCTTAAATGTCGTACCTGACGTAAAAATCGGCGATGCTGGGCAACAATTTATGGACGCTTTTATTTAAAATTTCTGTTGTTGCTTTTTCCGTATTTCATCCCAAGTTTCTTTTTCGTGGTTGAAATGTCACGGAAGTTCTCCCATCTTTAAATCCAATCTTCGATTTGAACTTGGCCAAAACATTATCAAGATTTGGATAATTACCTTCTCGGTGTATTTCAGTTATTGCTGTTCAAGCGGCTGACAGTTGAAAGTCGTCCAAGCTTGTTACCGTTGGCGCCTTTGGCCGTTATGAACCGCGGAACTGTAACGTCTGCTGCGGCTGGAGTGGCACTTGTTTCGGCGAGTAGTTGCGCGCCTTCGTTAACTATTTGTTTAACACAACTGAAAGAAACCTTTGTTGCATCTAACGTTTCTTGGGAAACGGCGTTCTTGCTCTTTGTTGGTTTCTTGCTTCGCAGATAACAATACACATTCCAAATAATTTCCCTAGTTCCCTGTGAATCATTTTACCTCTTTTCCCGATTGAATACGCGTTAATAGACGCCATTTTGTGACTGCTGCTCTGCCGGTTTTTTTTACCCATGATGCTAGTCGTGGTGTTGTACTGGAGTGGACAATCGATATTTTTTTTAAGCCACGCCCAGTTTACAAATCGCGTACGGATTACAGATGTTCATGAGGTCATAGTTCTCTCTTGTGTGCCTGTATAGCCAAGGACTCTTAAATGCCGATCTCTTCGAATTTGACACAATTAAGGTCTTGGTACCCATGCGATGGACTGCGACACCGTTTTCTTCTTTATTATTTCTAACATCTGCCCTATATTGCGTTATTCTATTTCTTCCTTCCTTCCTGATCTCTATGTAAATGGTGTCGAAATCTCCGCATGATACCCGGTACACACCTTCTCGAGTATTAGGTATTTTTCTTAACCCTTTTTTTTCGACCTTCCACCTCTTCCAGAAAAACCTCAAAATGGTGCATAAAAAGACAGTTGGGAGATGTTTTACATTCTCCGCACAAACTGTCGAAAATTTGCGGAAATAGCGGACTAATTTCCTTGTGAGATTGTGCGGGTTTGTTATGGTATTGATGATTTTCTGGCCTGTCACAGTATACCGTGTTTATATATTTTTAGAGCCTCCTTTAGGTTTGGGGGTAGGAGGGCATGGAGGGGGTGCACAGTGTATATCCCACACAGAAATACGAGAAAGGTAACAGGAGGAGAGTTGGGAATGAGATGGGAGGTAAGGAGAAGAGAGCAAGCGCACACACAAAGAAAAGTTGTACGAATCATTAATTTTGTGTCCCCTATTGGTAACATCTCTCGGGTTTCTACCTCTTCATGTTTGCAAGGTTGAAGTACAGAAAGGTTATCCCACTCTGTATTGCATTTTAAGTTTTCTCTATGTTGCTATCAGTTATTTGTTGTCCACTGGAATATTGACGAAGCTTCACTTGTAAGGTATGAAAATACAATATGTCTCAAAAGTCACTACACAAATGGGATAATTATGCCTTTATTTTTCCGTTCCTGATGTTACAGGGATGGATTACAAATGTTCAATTTGGCCTCCTCTAATAGCGATGCATGCTTTCCAGCGTTGGGAAAGATCACGGCAGACATCATCTAGCGTCTCGGGTGGTACAGTTGAACACGCATCAACAATTTGTGTGTGTCCTGCATTGAGGTTGGCTGTGTTCTGAAAACCTCTTGTTTCATGTAACCCCACGGGTAAAAGTCCACTTGGGTGAGATCGGGGGAACGTGGTGGCCATGCAACAGGCCCTCCACGGCCTATCCATCTTCCAAGAAACACATTGTCCAAGTGGGCCCGGACCACCAATGAACAGTTGGGAGGGGCCCCATCCTGTTGATACCACATATGTCGAACAGCGGCAAGGGGCTGTTCATCAATCCAGTCTTGTAATTGTCCCTCAAGCAGGGTGAGGTAGCTGGAACCCGACACATTATTGTCCAACAACCCTGTTCCGCCAAATGCTGGCCCATACCATCACCCTGGCAGCACCTTGGTCACGACACGGACAGAACCAATGTGGATTGGTTGCGTTCCAATACCGCACGTTATGCGTGTGGATGCAACCATCCATGTGGAAGAGGCACTCATCGGAAAACATAATTTTTACGGTAAAGTCTGGGTCAGCGGCTTCCTGCCCCAGTGCCCAGTCACAGAATGCTGTACGTCGTGGCGGGGCCCTATCCTGTGTGGACGGCTTTACAGCGATAGGGCTTATCTTGTTTCATGATTCTAGACACAGCATCCAGGCCAATCTACCATGTGCTCATGGTGGGATTGGTTGCAGCCTGTGCAATCACGCCAGCTGCGTGTGCGTCATCAGTAGCAGTCCTTGGTCTGCCAGTCCATTTCCTGTCCTGTACGTACTCGGTCTCCTTAAAGCGCTTCACAATATCCGCTACCGTTTTATTGCTAGGGGCAGGGATGGCTGGATGACGACGATGGAATTCTTTCACGACTTGATGTGTGATCCTGTGGTTGTCACCGTAGAGGAGCACCAACTCCACACGCTGGTCAGTAGTTAGCTTTGATGTTATTCATTTTCCGCTAACTGATGATCTTAAATTGGTATGTAGTGCTGAAGTAACATTTTTCCCACATTGCAATGACCAAACGTGAATGAAGTGATTTGCTCAGTTTGTGTAGTTATTCGGTGTGTGACAGTTTCCCATTTGTGTAGTGACTTTTGGGACATACTGTAGTTCTAGTTCGTTGTCACTAAGAAGAATTGCTGATCTTTGCGCAGTAGCGAATTTGGAATGGGCTCCTTCGAGAATCAGTGCGGATAAGCGAGATGTAACTGCATTGATTCTCGATAGAACTGTGGTTGTCCAAATGTGGAAACTAGGAGCTGCAAAAACTTTCAGTGATCGCAGCCGAACAGTTTTTTCCCACAGATAACTTCACAACTCAGAGTGTTTCACGAGTTCATATTATAACTATCGTGCAGATGGCTTGAAGTCTTCCATAATAAAATAGGTGTTTCCTAGTTGCCGCCAAAAATATACGTTTCCTATATTTTTAGCATTCTTGTCTTTGAATGCTTTTTCCCTATAGAAGAAATTTGTAGGCGTACTCCAGCCACCTCGGTAACCCAGTGCGCATGCATCAATCGCACTCCTAAAATGTGCCGAGGCGCGAGAGTGCTTCATCTCTCTTCTCTAGGCATCCACCATGAGTGGATGCTGTTGGTTTTGTCCCCCGCTTTACTACGCTGTCATTCTACCTTGGATCAGACCTGTCGCCTAGCCTTTTGACAACCCGGCGACTGCTACGTCTTTAGCAACAGAGATGACTCGTACTAAGGGCTCTTCCAAGGATAAAGCTGTTTCACAAAAGGCCTCACCACTGGCCAACATGTCATCTTACGGACACCTTCTGATGAACAAAGCCATTCGCTTTTTCCAGTACAAGCGGCGCTCTCCTCAACCTGTCGCCAGTTCTCTTCATAACAAGTTTTACCCACGGGATTGGGTGCTTCATCAGGCGAGCCTCTCCGAAAGCGACAGTGCTCTCCTGTCGCCTTGCCTCATGCTGAGCGACAACCACGATCTTCTGCAACTTCGGTCCTTTTGCCTGTCATTCTAGACGATTCGTTCTACCACCAGGCTTTGGACCACAACCTCGATTCACGACATGCTAGTTTTGCTTCGTTTGACCGAGATGAGAAAGATCCTTCTGGTATCCCGTTGGCATATCTTCTTGACACAGTCGAGGACATTGTTCCCGACTGCTTTTTGTACAAGCATTCTACTACGTACACGGAACCAATCAAGAACACAGGACTTTCACCGTCTTCGGCCTTCGCGACCAATCCACTTGTCGTTCGGTATTGGGTCAATAAACGACTGCTTACAACCCTTCTTCGTAACTGTGGTCTCCTTACAGGAAAAGGCGACCCTCTCGAGCTCAATTTGAAAGAAAACGTATTACGACATAATTAAAATGGCCACCATGCGATATACTAAATCTTGTGTACCTCCGGAACTAATAGATCAATATTGTAGTGTAGACTAGGCCAGACAACCTTCTGAAGTCATTGCACATAAAACAAAGTAGGTACACACACGAGATTAGCATCGCAGGCCTTCTTATTCTGCAGAATGAGGCTATCAAAATCATGGTGATGACTTGATTATAGATAGTGGGTTAAAGGAAGGCAACAGGAATCTGCTGAATTTAAATTCTAGGTAGCCTAGAACGTAGAAGTCTACGTAGCCTCTATAGACTTGCAAGTGTACCATGAGAGACATATGTGCTTGTGAAGGCTACTGCTGAAGTGACGCACTGTGAACGATGTCCCACAGCGCTAACTGTTTCAACAACATATAAAGCGGCAATAAAACGTTTACATTGTTTCTCTTCACATTAAACAAAAACTAGTAGATTTATGGCATACATTGTTCAGGCATTTTGCACGATAAGATTGATTAATTAGTTTCGAAGATACTTCCATTTTACTTCCATTTTGTTGACGTCATAATGCTAATAAATGTACGGCATACATTGTTATAGCATTTCTTTTAGAAAATTACATTATCTGTCTAACGATAGGTCGCACGGTAGGATTGATCCATTAGTTCCGAAGACAGTAGAGATTTAGTATATCATGCAGCGGTCATGTTACATTATCCTTCAGATAAGCAAAAAGTAGTACATTTATGGTAATCGTTGTTCTGGCATTTCTTTTAGAAAATTAAATTATCTTTCCAATGATATGTCGCACAATAGGATTGATCAATTTATACTGGGATAAAAGATTTGGTACATTGCGTGGTGGCCATTTTGACGACATCATCATAGCTATGCAAATTTGGAAACTACAACATACGTACAACTTCCATATGCAGCTTGTTGCGTATTGAAATGTTGAAACTGAAATGTTTTTGAAATAAACAGGCCATGTGATGAAACTATGGTTAAGTTAATGGTTTGTCACGATTTCTGGTTTAGTTATTTTTCAATATCAATTTTACGTAATAATGAATTCTGTTTTCACCGTTAGAAGCCTTTTAATACAGGCTATAACGTTAGGACGGTGCTAGAGGTAAAATAAAATAAAAAAAATGGGCGCCATTTTGAATTTGTGACGTCATAGGTCAATTTCCGGTTTGGCAGTACATCACATTTCATTTGTAGCATTAATATCTACAAATCTTCCAAATTTGGTGCTTGTGTCACAAAGTGAAAGATTTTTTATGTTATCCACCCCACTACAGTGAAAACATCTCGGTAAATTCCTACCTTATTATGGGAATTGCCCCTTAAAACATAGCAGTAAATTGTTACCATGTAGTGGTATGCGCGATTTCCATAGTTAAGACGTAACAAATAACACCGTATAAGAAACATTACAATAAATTTTTACCATATCAAAAACCAAAACTGATAAAGACACCGCCAAATTCCGAATGGTTCGGCCCTTCAAAGGAGTCATATCACCACACCAAAACATTCGCCAAGTTAATTGCACCGACCAGTAGTTCGAAGGTTAAATGAAACGTCCAAAGTATTCTTCGGTTTGATTAACTTGACGAATGTTTTGGTGTGTTGATATCACTCCTTTAAAGAGCCAACCATTCGGAACTTGGCGTTCCCTTTTTGCAAGTTTTGGTTTTTGATATATCACTTTTTTTTTTAATTGTGTATTAGACTCAACTCAACTAGCCTGCAAATGTGTAATCAAATGCCACATCAACAATAGCTTGAGTGGCAATTTTTCCAATATTTTAATTTCTATCACTCCTTTGAGACGCCGAACAGTTTTCAACTTAATTGCCTCTTTATCAGTTTTTATTTATTTTTTTATTTTTTAAAGTTTATACCGGTTCTTTGTGAGGCCTAACAATTCGCAACTTGGTGGCCTCTTTACCTTGTTGACTTTATTTTGACATTTTGTTTGTTTTTCGTTAATTGAACTTATACACTATTAATAAACAAAAACGGAACGTTAAATGTTTAGAGTAAGGGTCTAAAAGTCAAAACCTAGAAGGAACACGGACAAGGTTTGACAAGGGTTTAGGTGTAAAATTTTGTAAGAGGCTGGTAAGTATTAGACCCTTACTACCCGGTGGTTAGCTTATAGTTCTACTCTATTCGGGCAGAAAGTGTGTATGAACGATTGTAGCACATTTTCTTTGTTCTTAGAATATTGTTATGGAACTTTAAGAACATAATTTTCTTGTGAAGTTTGGCATTTTGTGTCTTTTGATGCTTTAGAATTTTTTTATAATATTTCGTAGATTTACGACAGAGGATAACCAGTAATGCTCTCTGCTGCGAATACCCTGCAATGTTACTAAACCGAAAAATAATTTTCAACATACAGTAAACCTATACCACACTACCACTGGATCATCACGTGGGAGGATTTCCAGTTTTTCGAGAAAATTTTTTTATTTCTGTCCACCGGGTAGTAAGGGTCTAATGCTTACCAGCCTCTTACAAAATTTTACACCTAGACCCTTACTCTAAACATTTAACGTTCCGTTTTTGTTTATTAATTCGTGTTACTTTTAGAATTGCAGCTAAACTGTAAAACTGAGAGTTTAACACAGAGACCCAAGGCTGACTCTTACTAACACTCGCCAGTGTTAACAATAGAAACAAATCCTTTAATCTTCAGTCTTGCAGCTGGCGTTTGCTAATTAGCATTGTTGCATAATAACAATGTAAAACAATCAATCTGGTCGTTTAGAGCTCCATAACCCCTGAACCACTTGACCAATTAAAAAATGCCTTATGGAAAGGGCACATCTACAGAGCAATACCTGTAAAATGAGCTAAGAACCGGCTTCATAGGACAAATGGTTTGACCTGTAGAGAGGACAGACGAAAGGTACATCCCCAGAACAAGACCAAGAAGTTGTCTATTTTGCCCCTCTCTGTATCTCGGGTTTGGCTCGCCCGAATTTCACAATTTTTGGACTGCAGACAGGCCTTGACTAGTCAAGGCTAGATTCCAAATGTGGTGTAAAAATGTTTACTTTTGACGGAGTTATAAGCTCTCAAAGTTGAAAGTTTAACACAGAGATCCTAGATCGACCCTTACTAACACTGGCTATCGCCAGTGTTCTTTTGCAACGTTGTTTAGATTTGTGATGATGCGCAGTGCGCACGTCAGTATACACTTTGTCATTGTAACTGTGGCCAACCGATCAGAGAGGATGCCAACAATACTAACAATGGTTATAACAATACTTTCGTACTTACACGCCCTCCCACGCTATCCAGTTCCACCTCAGGCTGTAAGCCAGAAAAGGTATACTGTTCGTATTGTGCTGCAGTCATTCGTTCGATTTCATAACTGGAAGCCTTCCCATTAACGGGGGTCGCAGCCAACCTATTAAAACATATAAAAGCCTATATTAAAAGCTGGTTCCAGAGCAATGCGGCCCTGTTCTGCAGAAAGGGTCTAGCTCAAAACTGCCGTTCTAATGAATATATGTTTAAAATTTGAGTCTGCTCAAATCGATGTCAAAAATTTTTTTGAATTACTGAATCTATTATTCTACAGGCTGAACTGTTCCCTATAAATCACAGCATTTAAAACATTATTTTAATGTGCAATAATGAAGAAAAACACATTTGACTTATAATTAAATCATTAATAACATTAATATTGTAACGTTAAAAGGATGTAACTGTAGTTATGACCACTTGTGACAACAGATTGTTACGCAAAAAAGGTGCAAATGCCTGTGGTCTCTAGGAAGTAGCAGCCTTTTTGCGTGACAAATCTGCAGACCAAAGCAAGTTACATCCTTTTTGCCGACTGCTAACTTCTGATTAGCTGGAGATACGATCTTGAAAATTTTTTTGCCAATAATTGGCGACAGAGGGAGTAATTTGAGCACTGTTATTCAAAAAGGGTGTAACTCGAGTTACACCCTTTCTGCAGAACAGGGCCGAATGTGTTTTTGAATTGCAATCTCATTTACCTTTTAGTTATTAAACGAAATAGATGCCTTTTCGTGGAGTCCGAGACTAGTTCGACCAGGTAAACACATCAGAAGAAATTAACTAAATTATATGAAGCATGGATCAACACCAATAGAGTGAGCGAAGCTAATTGTTGTTGTTATAAACAAGAGTAAATCTCCTTTTCTGCCCTTCAAGTAACCTGAATAAAATAAACAGACCAAAAAAATTCCCTATAAAAACCTATATATTTGCTGAAAAATAACCTATAAAAGCCTATATTTTTAAATTAGAAGTCTGCGAGGCCTGCATTAACTAAGTATCGGTGAATCATCACGCTATGGGAATTAACATGGAGGTAAGTGGACCAGAAGAAACTAGTAACACGTTTGCAACGTTATTGAGGGTCAGATTTTGCATTGAAAGCCGCTTAGCTTACATTACTACAGAAGTTAATTTGTGTCAGGTGGGTCATTGCTCTCCATTTTACCCATTTAAGATTTCTAGCGCATTATTATATTTATCGAAGTACCTGAAATGTGCCCAACTATGCTTCAGGATATAAGACACTTAGCTATGGTGTAGCTCTACAATGGTTTATGTCCACAACAATTGAATTTATGTGATGTTTGTTGTCTAACTTGGTACTAGTGTGTGTCTTGATGTTCTGAGATCACTAACAAGGGGGTTTTTTTTTGGGGGGGGGGGGTATTCCTTTCAACGAACATCGACGGAAAACTGCTTCAGTGTATTGTTGCTTGATTCTGTACATTCAAAGGGCATTTATCCCAACAATCGATAGCTTGTGCCAAAGCATTGCCGCCCCACTTGAGTAAATGATTGCTAGGTGCTTTCATCAATACGAGGAGCTTATAAATGCACTAGCTGAAGCCCGTGCTGTGCACGGGTGGTGTTTGATACACCATTTGCAACATTGGGACGGCCTGCTCTCTCGTGTGTTTGTTGCGGAAGGCGTGTATTTCGTCTATGTATTTTTGCGCACACTGGTTAACAAAACGCTGATTTTCGTTCGCTTCGCACACCCAGACCCTGACCCAGACTCCATGGACTTTCATATGAATATTTCCACCGGAAATAAATACGCCTTTTTGCAGCAAAGTCGAAACCTTTAGCCTGCGGACATTGTCAATTTTTTTTTACAGTATTTAATAGAGCTTCAGTAATCCTTTCGTTTTAATTGTCCACAACGACAGAACCATTAGAAAGCGGTTAATTGTGGTGCAGGGATGGCGTTTGATTTACCGTTTGTAACGGCTTGCGCTGTCACGTGTTTGTTGTGGAAGGCGTGTATGTATTTGTGAGCACGCTGGCTAACAAATGCTGATTTTCCTTCGCTCCGCTCACTCAAACAGTGCCTGCCCTGGTCATGTTATAACTTGCTTTGTAGTCCAGCACACGTTACAAGGCCGTATGGCTGTAGGCCAGTTGATTTAAAATCCCTAAAATCTTATTTCACCAAAGCAATACATAGGAGGCATTAACTAACTGGCACAAGCGATAATAGGCGTGGAACCTGGAGGCAAGCCATACAATTCGTACTGCATTAGACTGCATTATCAATTATAGACCAAGTTGCCTTATGGCAACAAGAAGCCCAAACCAGCTATTTGATGTTAAGGTGTTAGCACGGCATAAAATAAGTGCTGCAACCTTTATTAAATTGCATTATAAGCACATTATGGTGGTCACATGCTGGGCTTCGTGAAACCTAGTAAATCCCACTAGGCAGCACCCTCTATGAATGAGAAGCTATACAGTACTTATAATAAGAATACTAGGGCCGTCGCCACTTCCACTGTCGACATAATGGAGCTGGCTCCTCTTTGTTTGCTGTTTGGCTGGGTTTCCTCTCCCCTTCCTTCTTTCAAACATTAATTTTCAAATTCTGAATGCTCAAACATACTGTGAAATGAGCATGTGACGTAGTTGTAATCCACCCAAAACCAAAACTGGTATAAGGAAGCCGCCAAGTTTTCAGAATGGGTCGGCCTTTGACAGCAGTGATATCATTCAACCAGGGAGAGGCGTAGCTAGCTACTTAGCTAGACAGTATCATGGAAACAACGTTATTGATGCGTCTTTCTCTCTAAGAATAGTGGATACTCATACTTATAGTTTTTCTTATCGTGAAAACAACGTTATTGATGCAGCGTAGGCCTAAATGCGCATAGTTATTTTTAAAATATTGGCCTAAAATGATATTGCATGTGCTAAAATCATTTTAAAACAATGAAGCAAGCAGCCTGCATTAAAGACTGGCCTTGTGAGGATACACAATACACTAGTCTGAGAAAGAAAGAAAAGACTACTGCCCCGACTGGGACTCGAACCCAGGAAATCCCGTTTACTAGCCGGGCGCTCTAAACGAGCGCTAAACGGGCGCTTTAAACATGGCCATTCGTTTGGCAATTGGCCACATGGGGTCGCGACTCGGAACGAATGGTGGAACCTAGGAAGATTATTCTTTTTTTCCGAAAACTATCTGTGACTGGAACAAGTGAAACTGCAAAATCAAAACCTATTGCATTCAACAAAAGTTTGGTTGCTCAGTATACTCCTATACAGTGCAGCCACTCTGATGCATAGCTGTATAATTGTGGTTATTTGTTTTTATTTTAGATGTCGTTCTGATACCTTTTGGTGCTACGACTAATTTAAATAAATGAATAAATATGGTTAACTGTGCTTACCGGAAAGCAGATTCACAATTTAAGGCGCAGCCAAATATGTGGGAGGTGGTGCTAACCCTTGCCGTTCCCCACATTTACTGCTCCCTTTTCCTTTAAGCCATAAGTCACTTACCGAGCATGGGAATTTTCTGTGTCCCTCCTTTCAATATTGTGTAGTGTTAATTTTTGTAGCACAGCTTGCACACGAATATTACCATCCCACCATTTACTTGGGAAAGCATTTTTGCTGATTTTAATAACACTTCTTTCCAACAACTCCAAATCCTCGGCCGAGGTCACACCAACTATAACCGTATAACGTAAGTTAGTGTTGAGCATACGGAGTAGTGTTCATTAGGCTCTCGTAGGGTAGTAAATAAATAAATAAATGCCAGCTATTGCTAACCATAAAAAATATGAAGTGTAGCCACATATTGTTAATCATATCAAAAACCAAAACTGGTAAAAGGGGCCGCCAAGTTCCGAATGGTTCGGCCCTTCAAAGGAGTGATATCAACACGCCAAAACATTCGCTAAGTTAATCGCACCGCTTAATAATTCGAAGGTTAAATGAAAACTAGAACATTGCTACTTTCGGTAGCAATGTTCAAGTTTTCATTTAACGTCCAAAGTATTATTCGGTGCGATTAAGTTGGCGAATGTTTTGGTGTACTGATATGATATCACTCCTTTTTTTTAATTGTGTATTGACTCAACTCCACTACCGTGCAGATGAGTAATAAAGTGCCACGTACACAAGAAATTGGTTTTCAACAATTTGCTACTACCTTTTGCCTATAGGCCGAACCATTTTCAACTTAGTCACCTCGTTATTGGCTTTTGGTTTGGTTTTAATTTTGTTGTAATTTGTTGTATTTAGTTAGTTTTGGTGTGTTGATATCACTCCTTTGAAGGGCCGAACCACTCTCAACTTGGTGGCCACTTCACCAGTTTTTGGCTTTGTTTATTTTGCTTTGTTTTTGCACTTGGTGAATTGGACGTGAATGCAATTTCTTTGCAACGTTGTTTAGATTTATCGTGATACACTAGTGTGTGTCTAAGCACGCACGTCAGTATACACGTTCTCATTGTCGGAACTTTGGCCGTCCAAAGAGAGACGATGCCGCCAATACTAACAATGGTTATAACAATATTTTCGTACATACGCGCCGTCCCACGCCATCCCTGTTACGCCCCAAGGCTCCAAACCATAAAAGGTACGCAGTTCGTATTGTAGTGCACCTATTCGTCCAATTTCATAGCTGGAAGCCTTCCCGTTATCTGGGAATCGATGAATAATTGCCCTATGGGATTTAACATGGGGATGAGCGGACTAGCTAGCTAGCTAGTTAGTAACACATTTTCAACGTTATTGAGGGGCTGATTTTGCATTGAAAGCAGCATAGCTGGCATTCAAATAAGAGTTAATTTTTGTCAGGTGGGTCATTGATCTCGATTTCAACACAATTTAAGCTTTTGTGCCGTATTATTATTTTTCCCCAAGTACCTCAAAGGGTTTAACGAGCGTTAACCACTCCTGGTTATCTGCCCAAGTACCTGAAATGTGCCCAACTATGCTTCAAGATATAAGACACTGACGCAATGGCGTCACGCTACAATGGTTTACAACCTCGACAATTGAATTAATGTGATGTTTGTTGCCTAACTTGGCGCGACACACTAGCGTGTGTCTAGATCTACTTTTAATGTTATTCTTTAAACGGTATTTCAGGATCTGAGTACCCATTGTGTTGGTGGCATGTATTGTATTCATACATTACCAGCTTTCAGAGCTCCTATAGTCCAGTCAAATTAGCCTAAAATTATGCGTTGCGGGAACAAATTCCCATTAAGCTAAAAATTGGTACGTAACCCCTATACGGCATACTAACCAACATACTTAAAACTCCCCAACATTCCGAGTTGAGCTTTCGCCGCCATCTTGGAAAAATGACCAAAAGTCACTTCCGGTTTAGCGTTTTCGTCCATTATCTCGTCTCCCGTTAACTTCACGGCAATAAAGCATAGGACCAAAGTTGTAGAGCATAAAATTTCCGACATAAGTCATCTCTGGTGAAAATTTCCAAAAACCTATAGTTTTACGAGAAATTAATTGTTTAATTGTACACAGCAAAAATCTTGTTAGCGTTTTTTTCTCATCACGGTTTTAAATTGTACACAGCGGCGTAGGGATTGGAGTTACGTCAAGTGTGCCCGAATATGAATTGAAGAAGATAAATATAGCTAACGAACGCCGCAAACCGTATCCATTTATCTTAAATAGTTGGCAAGTTATCGCGATTTCTGTATCTAATCGCATATACAATGAAACTCATGATGGGCCTTCAGAGGTTTATAGTTCTAAACAATCATTTTGTATGCATTGTTGCGTGATAGCCTAAAAAACTAGCCATAGGGCCTTAGGGCTTCGGGCAGATGACCAGGAGTGGTTAACGCTCGTTAAACCCTTTAAACCCTTTTTTATTAAAAAACTAGCATTGTTATAACAGGTTTATTGTAAGAGGTATGGTCGTAACTGATTTCCCGTCAACTCTTGTTATGTAGTACTGTAGTACCAATGTTTTAAAACGATCTTGATTTGAATTTTAGTTTCTGGGGCCGATGGTCATGCTTTCTGGTTTTCAGCAAGTTACCGCTGCTATAATACCAACCATAGTGAATGTAGTCCAGCTTTGACTAACCTAATGCACTTATTTGGTTAGCAAATATGGGAAGCTACCTTTCAATCTGGTATTTCTTCCTTTAGTCCGGTCAATTATGGATTTGACCTGAAAAATTGTAACAAAGCAATTCCGTCACAACAGGTGTCAAAAATACGTTTTATAAAGTGTATCAGAAATGATACACTCTAGCCACGGGAACATTGCTTAAGCATGTCTAATTCGGACTACTAGAGAGCTCGTAAGACCATTTTGAAATCGAAAATCACAATACGCTTTTGCGGCTGCGCCATTACCACTTCATCTTCAAAGTGCTCTTACGAGCTCCCTAAAGTTAGAATTGGACATGCTTAAGATATTCTGAAAGGGGGAAAATCTCTTCTTTCCACCAATTCTGGCTAAAATTGTTTAGCTTAGATAGGGACCATTCTACAGCTGTTTAAAGTTGAAGTGGTAATGACCCAGCCACAAAACCGAATTGTGATTTTCGATTTCAAAGTGTTCTTACGAGCTCTCTAATAGTCCGAATTAGACATGCTTAAGCAATGTTCCCGTGGCTAGAGTATCATTTCGGATATGTTTTATAAAACGTATTTTTGACACCTGTTGTCACGGAATTGCTTTGTTACAATTTTTCAGGTCAAACCCATGATTGACTGGACTAAACGAAGAAATACCAGATTAAAAGGCAGCTGGCCATCAAAGCTGGACTTCATTCACTATGGTTAGTATTCTAGCAGCTGGTAACTTGCTGAAAACCAGAAAGCATGGCCATCGGTCCTAGAAACTAAAATTCAAATCAGGATCGTTTTAAAACATTGGTACTACAGTACTACGCCATTATACCCAATAATACAAGAGTTGACGGGAAATCAGAGTTACGACCATACCTCTTACAATAAACCTGTTATAACAATGCTAGTTTTTTAGGCTACACGCAACAATGCATACAAAATGATTGTTTAGAACTATAAACCTCTGAAGGCCCATCGTCTATTGTTATAAAGAGTTTCATTGCGGTGAGGGACCGTAGGAGGGCATGGCAACGGTTTTTGCGGATGAGGTGCGATGCTCGGTGGTACGAGTTTGTCGGTGTCTCCGAGGAATCTCGTTTTATTATCCGTAAAGAGAAGGCTCTTTATGGGATCAGGCTTTGTGGAAAGGTCTCGTCTGGTTTACCCCTGTCGCGAGTGTGGGCGTTGGTTCGTCCTCAGGACGTCAAGACCACAGTGACTTGGGTTCTGGGTCGGGACAATGTGATTTTGAGGGGTGGTCAGATGGCTGAGGCATTTAATGACAACTTCTCGCTTGTGTTCAACTCCCCAAGTGGTCTGCCTCCTCCCGCAGTTGTTGAGGCTGCACCGTGGGTAGTAGAACCTCCCCTCTGCGAGGTGGAACTGGCAGCAGCTCTGGATGCATGTCGTGTGGATGGTGCTGCTGGTCTCGATCGAATTTCCTATAGTCAGCTCAAGGATCTTGGCGAGGAGGGGCGTGCGGAACTGCTCACGTTCTTTCAAACTAGGTTTGATGGGGGTCCCATCCCGCCGACGTGGCTTTTTTCTGTGCTTACCCCAGTATTAGGGAGAGGCAAAGTCAGAACTAGTGTTGTCAGCTACAGGCCTATTGCTTTGCTGTCATGTGCCAGGAAAGTGTACGAAAGAATTCTGGTCCGCCGTCTTGTCTGGCAGATTGAAGGCTCCAGCAGGCTTTTCAACGCTCAATTTGGCTTTAGGAAGGGTAGGGGGGCCCAGGATGCAGTCATGTTCCTTGAGTCTGGGATTCGGGAAGCATGGGTGAGTGGTTGTTATGCTGTCGCGGTGTTTTTGGACATCAGGGCAGCATATGATACTGTGGATGTGGCCTGGGTGAACCACGCTATGGCAGCACTCGGTGTGAGTGAGAAGTTGAGGGATGCGATTTTGGCACTCTTGGGCACTCGGTCTTATGCTACCAGGGTAAACGGTCACTGGTCGGGTGTTCGCTCCACGACCAGGGGGCTCCCGCAGGAGAGCTGCCTAAGTCCAGCTCTTTTTGCTGTGGCCATTAATTCGGTGCTCTCTGAGGTGAGCACCCTGGCTAATGTGGTGGCGTATGCTGATGACGTGGCTGTGTGGGTGGCAGGGTTGGATATTAAGGAGTTGCTTTCTGCTTTGGAATCCGCAGTCGCTAGGGGATCCAAGCTACTCGCTGAAAGGGGCCTCGCCCTTTCAGCGACGAAAACGGAGCTGATGATATTTTCAAGAGGACCCTATATCACCGGCTCTATGGTGGTTGATGGGATACGTGTGCACTCTTCGTTGAGTGTGAGGTATCTTGGCTTCAGGTTGGATCCGCGTCTCACCTGGGCTGAGGAGGTTGCTACCGTTAGAAAGAACATTGTTTCACGGTCCCGTATTCTCAGGTCACTTGCTAGCAATAGGCTTGTGGCCCGTCGATCGGTCATTACGGCTTTTTACAGGACGTACGTAAGACCTTGTGCAGACTTCCATCTCCCCATCTTGGCGGGGTGCAGGCAGGCAACCCAGGGTATTCAAGTCGCCCTGAATGTGTGCCTGCGTACTGTTGCCGGCTGTTTGCCGTCAACTCCTGTTCCGGCATTGTTGGTAGAGACGGGAGAACTGCCGACGGAAATACGGGCCAGAGAGTTGTTGGCGACTATTTGTTTGCGTGCCGTTGCAAGGGGCTCCCTTGACCCTCTGGCGCGCGTCATTTTAGATTACATGTCGCTTGGTCCTAGGACACGGGAGTTTCTGGGCTCGCCGGGCTTGGGAGCAACCCTGCTCCTAGACAGCAGAGTGAGAGGATTCCGGTCTCCAGTTATTGTTCACCCACGGTGCCCCTGGGAATGGTGTGGGGCAGCTCTTGGCGCGCTTGTTGGCGTAGGGTTGCCAGACGCTGTCCAAGTTTATTGCGATGCTTCATTCTATGCTGATCGGTGGGAAGGTGGAGTAGGAGTGTGTGTCCCAGAGCTACGCTTAGAACGTAGCTACCATCTTTCGGGTCTTCCATCGATTTTTGTTGGAGAACTAGTAGCCATCTCGATAGCTCTGGACCTGTGTTTGGATGTTGGATTTTCCAATTTCGTTGTACTAACAGATTCGGCAGCTAGTGTCGCTTTCCTGAAGAGAGGGTTTCGGTCGTTGGAGGTGGTCCACCCACTCACAATAGAGATTGGGTGGAAACTTTTCTGTGCCCGCCAGAATGGGACAGCTGTATCTATATTGTGGACACCAGCGCATGTAGGCATATTTGGAAATGAGGTGGCTGACTCTCTGGCCAAGGTAGGAAGTGTGTCAGGGGTTAAGGCTAGTGAGGTTGCATTTCCGTTGGCACCTAGAGATCTTCGCCCTGTTCTGGATTTACTGTCACGAGACGAATGGCAGGCAAGATGGGCAACCGGAACCACGGGTCGGGTTCTTGCGGACATACATCCCACGGTCGCGGCACCAGTGCTTCTTGATCGTCTGTCTTGGAGGGACGCGAGGATTCTCTCTCGGTTGAGGACCGGGCATGTGTTGCTGCAGGAGTACCAGTTTAGGATGGGATGGTACAGGACCCCGGCTTGTAGCTGTGGCACAGGGGATGAAACGGTCAGCCACTTCCTGTTCTCATGCCCGCGCTGGGCTTGGTGCCGACGGCAGCCCCTGAGAGGTGGCGGGGGGTCACTGTGCACGGTGTTGGGTGTGCCCCCTCATACTGTTACTACGCTACAGTCCATCCGGGCGGTTATAGGGTTTTGCAGGGCGACAGGCCGGTTCGTGTGCTGATGGGTCCGGGCTGCTATTGAAGAGTGGCGGCTGTGTTGGTGCCTGCTGCTATCTCCTACTCACTCTGATGGAGGTGGACTGGTGTCTTTGGTTAGTTGGATAACTACTGAGCCTTTGTGTAGCTGTAATCGTTGGTTGGTGTAAAGTTGGTGTTGGCCGGTGTTGGTTCGGTTGTTAGGTTTACGGTTTAGGATTAAGTTTAGAGTTGAGTGTATGACTAAGGTCCTTAGACTCACGTAAATAAAAATTCAATTCAATTCAATTGTATATGCATGACCAAGAGTGGTTAACGCTCGTTAAAAAACCCTTTACCCTTTTTTTGTATATGCATTAAATACAGAAATCGTGATAACTTGCCAACTATTTAAGATAAACGGATGCGGTTTGCGGCGTTTGTTAGCTATATTTATCTTGTTAAATTCCTATTCGGGCATATTTGTCGTAATCCAATCCCAACGCCGCTGTGTACAATTTAAAACCGTGATGAGAGAAAAATGCTAACATTCGATTTTGGCTGTATGCGATTAAACCATTAATTTCTCGTAAAACTATAGGTTTTTGGAAATTTTCACCAGAGATGACGTTTGTCGGAAATTTTATGCTCTACAACTTTGGTCCGTGAAGTTAACGGGAAGACGAGATAATGGACGAAAACGCCAAACTAGAAGTGACTTTTAGCCATTTTTCCAAGATGGCGGCGAAAGCTCAACTCGGAATGTTGGGGAGTTTTAGTATGTTGGTTAGTATGACGTATAGGGGTTATGTACCAATTTTCAGCTTAATGGAAAATGGGGTGTCACTTCCATTTTTCGTTAATCCGGAGGACTGTGGAAAAGTGCTTTTTACTATCCGTTTTCCGGCTTTTGTCGATCTGGAGGACGGTGGGAAAGTACTTTTTGCTTCCTCCTATGATGTCACATCCGGTCACGTGATCAAAGTGGTGGTAATGATGCACTTCAGATCACATGATGAAAAGTGGGGGCGTCCGTTCCGGATTTTTCGTCAATCTGGAGGAGGATGGGAAAGTGCCTTTTGCTACCTTTTTTCATTCTTCCTCAATATGGAGGTGGGTGGGAAAGTGCTTTTGCTATCTTCTATGACAATACTTCCGATCACGTGATCACTATTGGGGTAATGACATCATTTCCGGTCATGTGATGAAAGTTGGGACGTCACTTCCGGTTTTCATCAATGTGGAGGAGGGTGCCTTTTGCTACCTTTTTTCCTTTTTGTTGATGTGGAGGATGGTGGGAAAGTGTCTTTTTTTTTTCTTTTTTTGTGGAGAGGATCACGCATAGGGTACAGCTTGGGGAACCCATATCCCGAACCGTTTCGCTCTAAGACTGACAGTTCTCGAGTTATCAGGGTGGACCAACTTGCCGAAATTCGAGGTACCCGATTTACGGGGTGGGCTACACGTAAGGCACGGCTCAAGGAAGTCAAATCCCAAACGGTTTCGCTCTAGGACCAACCGTTCCCGAGTTGCGGGCATATTTCGGATTTTGGAACTGTGCCAATTTATTTTTTTTCGGTGGCCAAAATAATTGTTGACCGGGCCAACTGATAGGTTAGGCCGAGTGCGGGCGGGCTATTATTCATGGGGGTCAAATTTTACTCCGTTTTGCTCTAGAACCAACGATTATCGAGTTATGGGCATTTTAAATATACAGCTATTTACAATGAATCTGATGTGTCGGAAATCTTGGAGAATGCTTGCAAAAAAATACAACAGTCAGTCGAAACTTCGAAGAAAAAGGTAGTGGTTGGCGCTTTTTGAAATTTTGGGGTATAACCGTAAAAGTGGCAAAAATCAATCCTTTTTACCCTAGTTCTTTCTTACCCTTGCCGAGTGCATTACGCAAGAAAAGCGAAGTTATAATGAATGTGGAAAATTCTGACGAAACGTGCTTTCTATATTCCGTTTTAGCCGCTAAGATGAAGTGCTACGAAACTGAAGTTAAATATTACCAACCATTTTTGAATACCGTAGACCATTCCGTGTTGACATTCCCCACGAGTCTACGGCAAATTGATTCCTTCGAACGAGTCAACAATTTGTCCATTAACGTAATTTCTTACAAGGGATCAATAGGGTTACACCCGGTGAGAGTGAACAAAATTATAGAAGGAGAACTAATTGACCTGTTACTAATAGCCGACGAAAAAGGAAATACTCATTACTGCACCATCCTCGATATTGATAGGGTACTCCGATTTCGAGGTGTTGGAAGTAACAGTAAATTTTACTGTCGTAACTGCTTCACTGCCTTTGGTAAAGAACAATTCATGATGGAGCACACCAGTAAATGTGTGAGATTGAATAGGGCGCAAGTACTCACTTTCTTACCACCCGGCGCTAACACGTTAAAATTCCTACACTACGATAGACGCAATCTTCATCCTTTGGTAATATATGCAGATTTCGAATGTATACTCAGACCCTTGCAAACTAGTAGCACCGATCCATCCTCGAGTTCGTCTACTAAAGTCAGTTTGCATTCGCCTACTAGTTTTGGCTACGTCATTGTTGGTCCAGAAAATGAAATCGTGAGTCAAAAATTCTACCTCGGCGAGGACGCGGTGGATAAGTTTTACGAATGTATGAATAGCGAAATTCAAAAGTTTGCCTCGATTATCTCACGACCGAAACATCTGATGATGACTGCCAACGATGAAATTCGGTTCTCGAAAACCGATACTTGTTACTACTGTAACAAAGTCATCATCTCCAATAAAGTGAGAGATCACTGCCACTTCACGTGAAAGTTCACAGATGCTTCTCACGTAAAATGCAATCTGGAAGCTAAGACAATAAATACTATCCCGGTCGTCTTCCATAACTTGGAAGGTTACGATATGCATCTACTGATTTCTGCGACAGAAAACTTCCCTTAGGGAGTAGACGTTCTTGCTAGAAACACCGAGCGTTTCATGAGTACGACCATTACGCGGTACTTTTCCTTCGTGGAAAGGACCTTTCGGTAAGGTTGCGGTTTTTAGACAGTTATAGTTTCCTATCTTCCTCGCTTGAAACTTTGGCTAAAAACCACAAGAAAGATCGACCCTTCCTCATCTTAAAAACTGCTCTCGATTCGGTAGACTGGTTCGAGCCAGAAGCAAAAAAGGAAGAAATCTTGGATTTATTGACGCAAAAAGGCCACTACCCGTACGAGTACGTGCAGTCTATGGATGTGTTTGAGGACCAGGAATTACCTCCTAAAGCAGCATTCTTCTCCTCTCTACGAGGCGAAGGCATCACCGACACAGAGTACGATCACGTAACGTCAGTTTGGAAGTTGCTGAAGGAGAAGGTTTTTAAAAATTACCATCTCGTATATCAGATAATCGACGTGTATCTTCTAGCCAACATTTTTCAGACTTTCAGGAAACTTGCTCGGTCAATGACGGCATAGATCCTGGCTACTACGTATCCACACCAGGGTTTTGTTGGGCAGTCGTGTTGAAAAAAACCAAAGCCGAACTAGAACTGTTTTCGCACGGAGGAAAGCATAACTTTATAACTTCCGGTATCAGAGGTGGAACAACTTTTGTGTCGAAATGGCATTCGATCGCCAATAACAAATATCTACCAGATACTTACAACGAGAATCTACCTAGTCTATATCTAGTAGATTTGGATGTCAACAACTTATACGGACTAGCCATGACCGAATTCCTTCCATACAATCGATTTAGTTGGCTGACGAAAGAAATTCTCGAATTTTGCTTGGCATCGGTTGAAAAAGATTTGGAATACGGTTATATATTGGAAGTGGACTTGGACTATCCATCCGAGCTACACGATGATCACAACGATTATCCTTTAGCACCGGAAAAGTTTAAAATAATGCCAAAACTCGTGTCTCCCTTCATGAAAGAAATGGCAGGAAACAAGAAGATCGTTTCTACTTCCAAACTGACAACAAATCTGCTCCGGAAGAAAAACTACATAGTTCATTACAGGAATTTACAATTCTACTTGAAGCACGGTTTAATTTTGAAAGGTATTCACAGAATTCTAAAATTTCGTCAGAAGCAATGGCTAAAATCTTACATAGAATTTAACACCGAGAAGCGTCAACTCGCAAGGACGACATTCGAAAAAGACTTTTTCAAACTGAAAAATAATTTGGTGTTTGGAAAAACGATGGAAAACAAATCGGGGCACTTATCTGTGAAGTTGTGCGATAATCCAAAAAAATCTGTCAAGTACTCACATTGTATGAATTTCACTACGAGTTCATGCGTCCAAAATATGGAGACCGAGCGTGTTTACTTTTCACAGATACCGACAGTCTGTTCTATGAGGTAGAGACTGAAGATTTTTACCGGGACATGGAAATTGAGTCAGATTGATTCGATACCAGCAATTATGATCCATCACATCCTCTGTATAGTATTAAAAACAAACAAGTCCTGGGGAAAATGAAAGATGAGACGGCAGGCATCCCGGTGAAAGAATTTGTAGGCTTCAAAGCACAAATGTACTCAGTTTTAGTAGGGGAAGAGAGTATTAGAAAGTAAAGGGATTAGTAAAGCGTTTATCCAAAAGAGCCTGTCACGAAGACTACAAAAAAGCGCTATTTTCTAAAACATCGTCGAAAGCCACGTGGATGAGCATTCAAAGTAAGGATCATCAGCTCGCTACGGTTGAAATTTCAAAATCTTCCATATCTCCTTACGACGATAAGAGATTCGTGTTGGATGATGGAATAAATACGTTAACGCACGGTCACTACAGAACGGGTATAGCGCATGGTTTTATAGAGGGTATAATCGATCCGATGGAGGATGAAGAAGCTGAAGAGCAAGCTTCGCTGGAGAAAGATGAGGAGGAAGAAACATCAGCCACTGAAATGCCAAAACGAAGCGAAGAAAAAAAATAGTGGCTAATAAGAGGAAAAGAGCCGCGGCTGCTCGTAAGAAACGTGCAATACAAACTGTCGAACAGAGAAAACCTAGGTTGGAGAAACGTGCGACGGAAACTGTCGAACAGAGTAAAGCTAGGTTGGAGATAATGGCCGCTGCTTTTCGTAAAAAACTTGCGACAGAAACTGTCGAACAGAGAAAATCTCGGTTGGAGAAAATTGCCGCCGCATAAAAGAAGAAAATTAATATTCAGACGAACTGCTAATATGACCTGTTGTACTTAAAAATCAAGTAGAAAGTTTTAAAAAGATAAACTGCTAATGTTATCAGTCCAGCTATTAAATTTTGAATCATATCCCTTCCACTTAACGAAGTAGAGCATTTTCCCATTTGTACCTTTCTTTCGTCTTAATACTTTCTCCACTAAAAGTAAATCGGGGACGAGAGTTTTTTGAATTTCTTGTTCATAGAAACCTCCGAGCACCGGTTCATTCAATTCGTCTTTTAATAGATAAGTAACAGGTTCGGTTTTTTGGACTTTACAGATTGTGAAAACTTCGTTAGTAAAATTTTGTAAATAACTTTTATCAACAATTTTCTTAACTTTAGAAATTCTGACTTTGTTTCCTACAACAAATTTGGGTTTTTTCAACGATTGTTTCGGTTTAATTTTCAGTGACGATTCGTGACGTCTGGTTACTTCCCTCGGTTTTAATTTAGTTGTGGAGTAAACCGTGTCATTGTACCGTGAAACTAACTCATCAATAATGTGTATCCATTGGTAGTTCCCCTGCTTGGTGAATTGTTTCCACATGCAAGTTTTCAGCGTTCTGTTGAAATGTTCTACAACGCTCGCTTTCTTCTCAGAGTGGGTAGAGTACAAGTTGATGTTGTGACGCTTAAGGAGCGCTTTAAAGTTTTTATTGTAGAATTCACTGCCTAAATCAACTTGTAAATTTTTAGGAGGTGTCGTTCCTTTGAGTATCTTTTTAAAGGCTTCCGTAGCGACTACACCGGATTTTGATTTAAGGGGAATGGCCCAAGAAAACTTGGACATGACGTTAATGCAAGTTAGTAGGTAGTTAAATCCTTTATTAACGTTAGAGTAAGGTATCATTTCCACCAAGTCCGCTTGCATATATCATTCAGACTCCGCACAATCACTTTCCGCCTCAGAAAATGTTTCCGCGTCGGTTTGTGGAGTTCATTTACGAGTTGATCCATTTCGTTTTTTTTTCTTCCCATTCCGAACTTGAGCTTCGTCCCCATGATTTTTTTAACGATCGCAGCGGCTAATTTTTCTCTCCAAGAGGTCGAAGGATCCTTACGTACTTTTCGAGCTTTAGATATACGAATTTCATCGGCGACGTGCCGTTTGTTTAAATTTGAACTTTTGAGTAGGCAATGTCATGTTCTTTACACGCCTCATTCAGTTTATTTATTCCAGGATCCCCTCTAGCTAATCTCTGGTTTAGTTTTGTTCCTGATCCGCAATATTGATATCCGGGTAAAAGTACTTCTTCCGGTAAATGGTCTACGATTTTATTTACGATTCCTTTCCCAGACTTGATGAAGGAAGCTCTTTTCGTTCCGCACACTTCGCAAAAGTAGACTTCCATGCTTCTGTTATTTTTCGATGTAATAATAGTAGGAGGTTCGGACCGGTTAGGTGTGGATCGTTTACATTTCACGCAATACTTCATCTTGGCCTCTTTTTTTTATTATACAAAATTTTTTAATTGTAAACCTAAATTCTGATAAGCGTTCTTATTTTCTCGGGCGGTGACGACTCATCGTTGTTCCAATTCCGATAAAATTTCTATCTTTTCATTCCTGTGACCGTCGTGACCTGCTTGGGTTGACCCGTACAAAAGTCTCAGTCTTTCAACCAGATCGTTAGGATCGTCGTAATACCTGTAATCCACCTTGCTCCCGGTTTTTTTTACCATACCAGTTCCCATTTTATTCGTTTTCATATCCTCCCAGATGGGACCGATTATCGACGCGTACTTGGCACTACGATTCGACTTAGGTTTTCGAGTGCCTGGATCGTTGTTTTGGTAGATAGCGTGCGTGTTTTTTAAAAGAGAAGCGTAACTCGCCTTGACTTCGGGAGCGTACGACGGCTCCTTCAAATCCTTAAAAACCAGCAAACTCCAAAGTCCTCGTCTTCCCGCGTACTGATTACCACCGACCACTATGTCGTTCTCGAATATTTTTACGGGTTTATTAGCAATGCTCATTTCTCCAGTTTTCATGTCGTCTTGCAGTCCGAAGACAGGATCGGTCTCTTTGGGATTTTGGAAAAATTTCATCAGGAAATATTTCGCCGTTTGGCCTATGACTTGGCCAGGTAACAGACTATCCAAAGATCTGAGGGTTGGGGAAATTTGGAAGTTCTGGAGGCGTTTTGTATTGCCAAAAGTGTGGGGGTGACTTTCAAACCCGTACTGATAGATGCATATTCTGTTCGTGTACCTGGAGTCGAGTATTCGGAAAGATTGGGATCTCGCGCTATCGGAGTTGAATGCTCGACGGAAGGTTTCGGCGATTCAAACTTCTCTGTATCGTTCACCGTGGTTTCCCACTCTTCATCATCCTCATCCTCGGATTTATAAGTTTTTTTATGGGAGTAATAATTCGTATACGTTTTAGTCGTTTTCTCGTTGTAAAACTGGCAATCGTTTTCGCAGGACTCGCTACGGGTGGTGGATTAACAATGGTAGGTTTCAAAGTACTAACGACGGGTTTAAAAAATTCTTGTAAAGATTCTTCTTGATCTCGTTCGTCCAAACGTTGATTCAAAAATTTTTCCCGTAAACGTTTTTTGAGATTTACTATTTCATGTTTCTTTTCCATGTTATCTTTTTTTCTTTCTTTTTGTTTTTATCATCGAACGAAAACGTACGTTTATAATGTTCCTCGTTTAACGTTTTATCGATTGATAAAAACCTGTATGGATCGTCCCAACACGTTCTACACAACGTTTTAAACTCCGGAAATTCCATGTTAGGTCCGACGTGATTTTCGTACAAATGTTTCAGGTTTAAATCGTCCACGGGAAATACGATTAATAAATTGGCGTTATCTCTAACCACTTGTTTGGGAATTCTGGTGTAAGACTGACTGCAATAAAAAACGTCGGCATTAGAATGACGGCCTTGAGCGAAGTTAACGTTCTATGTTTTTTTGTTTGTCTAAAAGAACACCGTCAAAAACCATGAGATTACGAAACTTGGTGTCCAACTCCTCGGGAGGAATTAAAATCGTTTTGAGAGTCATGAAAACTCGCTATCTCCCGTCCTACGGTTTCCTCAATTTCGGAAAATATAGACTGTAAAGCTCGGTATTTCGCTTGACACAGAGTTTTGCTGTACACGTATAATCTGTCGTAATCCAACCATCCTTCGTTACAGATAAAATTAAACAGTAAGTTCGTCTTTCCGCAGTTTGCCGGTCCTATAATCAGGCATCTGATGTTTGAAGGTAGAAATGGGTGATTTTTGGGTTTCTTGATCGGCACGAAGAAATCGTAATTTTGAATATCCATTGTTATTTTCTTATTCAGAAATTAAACTCATAAAGTCTTTATCCAAAAACTTTTCGTTGAATGTATTAGATTCGACGACTCCGTAATCTACATTACACCAAAGTATTACGGTTCTGGGAGCGTCGTTGCTGATGTACACGGAGTTAATTTTACCACTAACTTCCGACAAGGACATACTTCCGCACGGAGCCAAGTTAAACCACGGTTTTTCTATAACGTTTTTGTTAAGTTTTCCTTTAGTTTTGTGGATGTTGTTGTACACCCACGTTTTGAGACATAGTGGCTTATCCGACTCACCGTCTGCCTTTTGACAAAATGGGTAGCAGGTGGAAGCTGGGTGTGAGTAATTTGGGTAACTGAACATCGTTAAAGAAACGGGTTTCTGCTCGTCGGTTTCAATTTCTAATTTTTTGCAGATGTATCGTTTAAGATTTTTCATCGCGGTTTGAGATTCGGGGGTCGACGGAAAAATCCATCCCTTACACCTGGAATCTTTGTCAAAATGGGAGAACCTATTCCTTTTAAATCCTCGAATTCTACGGAAGGAGATAAGACGTACTTTACTCCATTTTTTAAATTCGTCGCATTTTCCGTCTTAACTTCTAGAGAATTTGATTGCAACAGACTCGAAAGATTTCCATACCAGGTAGAATGAAACATTTTTGATATTTCTTATTCCTTTTGTGTATATATGAAAAAAAGAATCGTCAAAATGCCGGTTAATAAATTTGGACAGTCTTTGAAACGAACGCAAAGAGATGTGAAAGGGGTTCCGGGTATAGGATTTATATTAGACCTGAACCGTGATTTCGACATGCAGAATAAGCAACTTACTAAAGTCGGAGCTGCTACAGAACCCGAAGATGTCAGAATTTATTCCCAATTTACCGAATTAGAAAACGAAGTAAAAAAATTTAAAGCCAACGTAGGATTAAAGAAAGATGCGGATGGACATTTTAACGCTGAAAAAAAACGTATTAAAGATCTCGAAACTCCCTCACAATCTAAGGATGCGGCGACTAAGAATTACATCGATTCAAAAACTGTATCGGACATGCGAATGAATCGCTTAACTAATCTAGCTGCTGGTATAGATCCCGAAGATGCGGTGGCTTATTCTCAGTTGATAGATGTAAAAAATTTAAATGTCAGTAATTGTCGAGTAAGCCACCCAATGACTTCCGTTTCTATCATGAAAATTTTCGAGATTAACGATGCCACATTTGCCACGAGGTTTAGGTTTTAATGGCAGACGATCCTTGCTAAAAGCACCTCTGTATTTAGGAATTTTCAAAACTTTGACTAATCTGTTTAAATAGAGATTCGTTAACGGTTTAGTAAAATCGATCAGACCTTCACTGGCCTTAGCCCTCCGCCACGATTCGCTTTTTTTTCTTTTTACGTTTCAATCCTGAACCCTCCATCTTCTTGTTATGTCTCACCATTTCTTCCATTACCTTAGCATCGTTCTGGCTCTTTTAAACTGCAGTGGCGATACCGGTTGCACTTCCGGCTAGACCACCTACACCGGCTAAGATGGGTCCCAGCAATGCCCACAATGGTAAAAACCCACCTCGTTTTGCGATCTTTTTTCTTTACACCCCGCTCCTTTTTTTCCGATTTTACTTGTTTTCGGTTCTTGTTTCGCCATCTCTCTTTTTTTAATAAATCACTTCGACTTTGCCTTTATCCAATTTCAAACTCATTTTTCTATCACTGATCAACAGCACGTGGCACGTCGTGTTAGCTGGAACTGCGGCGTTAAATTTCAACTTTACTTGCACATCGTCTATGCCGGACTGAAGTCTCTCCGATTGCTTGGAACAGTCCAAAACTACTAGAGGATACGTCTTTTTAAACTGCACTGAATCGATACACAAGTCCCCGACATAGTACAAAGCGCGTCTAAACTCTTGAGCCATTCTATACAGGATCGAGTATTCTCTAGTAGCGTAATTTACGTTAAGTCCAAGAACGGGTAACGTTCGGAATTTAAAGTTACGTGAGCATCTTGAAGACTGCAGTGATCGAATACGGTTGGATTTTTAGTTTGCGCATCTTTTCTATCAGTCTGAAGAGCTAGAATAACCCACCTCGGTTTTTCGACGGCCGAAGTAGTAAGCACGCGCCATGTGAAACTAGTGCTCTGAGGAAGTTCGCAACTATCGTAATGCCAGTGCCTAAAACCAAAGTCCACGTTCATCCCACCTTCTATATAGCTAAAAAGCCTGAATTTTTGCTCGTCGGATGTGGTTACGTGCAGTACGTGCCACGAAACACTACTCAGTTCGACTTTCCCAACGGCTGTTGCAGCTGCCCTGAATACAGCGTCGTCATTGCTCGCCCTAGACACGTTAGGACATGCTTGGCACCGTACAGCACCTTGTCATAATTTTCGAAAAATCTCATGCTGTGTTTTAAAGGAATGGCGAACGAGAAGCTTCCTTTAGGAGTCGTCTCCTTCACGATGATGGAATTCCGTAATTTGAGTCCGATGTTATCGTTTAAACTGGCCGCGGAAGATCCTGCCGCATCTAACGCCCAGCAGTTCCCCAGGAACGACACTTGATCTGTCGAACCGTACGTAAGGAGATCTTTCATGAGAGTCCCATAACCGGGGTAATTTAACTCGTCCACTAGCTTATCCCCCAAGTGATATTTAATGCTGGAAAACAGGTACATGGAACCATTATTGATGAGAGACACTACGTCCGCATCGGCAAAACTAGAACCGTCGGCATTCAGTAACCTGCCTTTAATCAGAAGATAACTATTTGCGACGTGTAGGAACAAATCCTGGTTTTCGACTACGATTCTAATTTCCGAATTGACGTTGTTTAGATTGGTTCCTACTATATTATAATAATAATAATATATATTATATTATATTATATTCGGATTATATTCGTGAAATGCGTAGCTCTCCACAAAAGAATCTTATTGTAAAGATTCGTTTATATCGAGGTAATGTTCCGTTAAACTCATCTTCTCGTTCTCGTTATAAATTTGATGAATGCTGCGTTTTTTGCCCTTAATTATTATCTACGACGAATCCTTTTCCAATTATTCTTTTTTTTCTTTCGAATACTAACATTCTTTTTTTAATATGTACAAAATTATTTTTTAGACCTCAGATGAAGTCTGACGGTAAGGGTTTTCCCGTTTAAATATATAATTTCATTATCTTGAGAAGTTGACCAAATACGAATATTACGAATCTTGTCGGTAGTTACGGGAAGGTAGGCTAGATTAAATTTGAGTGGAAATTATCATCTTATAACCCGGTGGCACTCCCGGATAAAAAGCATATATGCAAGGTTGAGTGTCTTCATTCACGTAGGAAGACCCGATTATGTTGGTATGAACGAAAATTGTATTGAGCCCCATTAAATAGAAGATTTTTGATTTTACTGAGTTTTAGTATAAGTTCCCTGAAGGAATCCTAGAACAGCTCCTAAATTATTTTCTCCCAGAAACGAAACGCCGCAGAGCGGATTATTTATAACCAAATTTGTTTTTAAAGTATTGTGATTCGGTTCTAAAACGATGGCATTTTTTTCGTGACCACTTCCTTCCAAAGTAGAGTGTATAAAATTATTCAAGCCCGAAATTTCGTAAGCGCCGGGAACGACTCTCACCTCGATCCAATTCGCTCCACCATCGATGGTGTACAAAAATTCGTTATTGTCAGCGTGCACGTTGAAAATACTGTAGTACGTATCCAAGGAGACGAGCGCCATTTCATACTCTTTTTTAGGGTCTAGGTATATGGGCGTTTTTAAATTGTAGCTCAGTTCGTCACCTATTCGCATTAAAATTATTGAACTGGAATCTATGCCTTTTCTTTTTTTTGTTATTTATTTTTAATAATGAAAAAAGGTACTGAAAGACACTTTCCCACCATCCTCCAGATCAATGAAAATGAAGAAAATTACCGAGAGGCCCTTTCCCACCATCCTCCAGATCGATGAAAACGAAAAAAGGGTAGCAAATGGCACTTTCCTACTATCTTTCAGATCGGTGAAAAACTGGAAATGATACCCCCCACTTTTCGTTACCCACCGGAAGTGACACCCCCATTTTGATATCGTGACTGGGGATATGTATGTTTGTAACCTAAAAAAGGTAGAAAAAGGAATCCTCTCCAAAATAAAAACGAAAAAAAGGTAACAAAAGCCACCTTTCTCCAGATTGACAAAAAACCGGAAGTGACGACCCCACTTTTCATCATGTGATCTGAAGTGCATCATTACCCCACACTGATCACATGATCGGAAGTGACATCATAGGAGGAAGCAAAAAGTACTTTCCCACCCTTCTTCAGATCGACGAAAGCCGGAAAACAGATAGTAAAAAGCACTTTTTCACCCTCCTCCAGATTGACAAAAAAAATGGAAGAGACACCCCCACTTTTCATCATTCGATCTGAAGTGCATCATTATCCCCACTTTAATCACGTGACCGGAAGTGACATCATAGGAGGAAGCAAAAAGTACTTTCCCACCGTCCTCCACATCGACGAAAGCCGGAAAACAGATAGTAAAATGCACTTTTCCACAGTCCTCCAGATTGACGAAAAATGGAAGTGACACCCCATTTTTCAACAGATGATCGGAAGTGCATCATTACCCCCACTTTTATCACGTGACCGGAAGTGGGGGTATGTATGTGTAACCGAATATCGTATTTTACAACTACTAATGTAAACAAATGAATTAAAAAAAAAAGTAATAACGAAGCACTCTTTCAAAAAAGAGTTCTTGGTATGTGATAAATAAGACATCAAGCTTTACGAATAAAAAAAAATGGTCTCGATTGAACAAACTTAGCTAGTTGCACATCATTTTGATAATGTTTTTTTTATTTTAGCAGTGGAGCTGTAGGCCTAACTGGTTTGAAGGGCAAGCTATTTATTTGCTCTTGCTGGGAAGCTAGACTAGAGCAGACCAGTAGTCCTAATTCCTGGGTAATGGGAACTTTTAAATGGCGTAACTTTCAAATTTCTGTACCTTTTGGGATCGTGTAACTCTTAAAAAATGGTACCTAGGAAAACAAAAGTAACCTATAAACAGCAGTAACTTTTAAATGGCGTATCTTTCAAATTTCTGTACCTTTTAGGATCCTGTAACTTTTAAATGGCATAACTTTCAAATTTCTGTAACCTTTTAGAATCCTGTAACTCTTTTAAAAAATGGTACCTTAGAAAATAAAGTAAGCTATAAACTGCTGTAACTTTTAAATGGCTTAACTTTCAAATTTCTGTACCTTTTAGTATCCCAAACTCTTAAAAAATAGTACCTCAGAAAATAAAGTAACCTATAAACTGTTGCATTACCAGCTTTCATAGCTCCTAGGGCTCTAGAACAATAGGCCACAGGAATACCATTAGGACGGAAACAAAAAAAAATTCTAGCAGCAAGAGTACTTGCCCTATAGTAATATAAATAAAAACGTCACCTTATTTTTTTCGTTTAGGTTAAGCACACAAAAAATTGAAAATATCGCTTGGATACAACATCTCTTGCGTGGTTCGGCTATCTTTAGCAGTTTGGGTGGAAATAGCATGGCTTTTTAATGCAATGTAAACAAAATGAATTTCAAAAAAAGTAATAATGAAGCACTCTTTTAAAGAGTGTTTTTGGTATGTGAGAAATAAGACATCAAGCTTTACGAATAAAAAAAATGGTCTCGATTGAACAGACGTAGCCCGTTCCACATCATTTTGAATAAGTTTTTTTATTTTAGCAGTGGAGTTTTAGGCCCAACTGGTTTGAAATCGAAGTTATATATTTGCTCTTGCTGGGAAGCTAGACTAGAGCAGACCAGTAGTCCTAATTCCTGGTAACGGGAACTTTTAAATGGCGTAACTTTCTGTACCTTTTAGGCCTGTTAGGATCCCGTAACTCTTATAAAATAGTAACCTATAACCTGCTGGAACTTTTAAATGGTGTACCTTAAGTTTCTGAACTTTTAGGATCCTGTAGATTTTGTTTACCTATACGAAAATATACATTATCTTATTTTTACATAGCAGCTTCCCCCCCTCCCTCCCCGGGCTCATAACCATTGCGCATGTCTGGAACTGGGTTCGCCTATATAAGCAGAACGCAGCGGACCACAATCATCTTTCTTCATCCGAGGGGAGGCAGGGCAGGTTTAAAGGTAATGTATATTTTCGTATAGGCAAACAAAAACTAAAATGAACCAGGTGCAGGCCCTGGTATTTTAGTCTTTTTATTATCACGAAAATAAGCATTACCTTATTTTTACATAGCATACTTTGTCACTCAAGTGGCGGGCTAGGTTTAGAAGACCCGTGTTACGAGCCAGCTTCCCCACGGAACGTGTCTGGGTGAAGACAACTGAAGGAGCCTCACCCACAGTCGCATCGGGAGGAGAGCAGGAAATCAGCAGTAGCCAGGGGAGGCATCAAACGGGTCCACTACCTAGGGACAAGGTGGACATTCAAATTTTAATCTCTACCTTGTTGCGGGAAGCGAAGCAGAAAACCGGAATGCCGAAGAGAAGTACCTCGGGAAGCAGGGAGACAGGATCCTGGAAGCACGGATGATGACAGGTCCAGGTAGGAGAATGCCTGAACACTGTAGAACGTTTTTTTTAGAAACGGAAGGCCAACACTGATGGTTCTTCGTGGGTCATGCCTTGTGCTGGATTGGTTTGTCTTGGTGCAGAAAGGAAAAAAAAACCGACGGAACCGGAACACGGCATGCAGAAAGCAGACAGAAGCGGTCCTCGCTGGAACTTGTAGCAGAGGAACGGCGGTGTGGGCGCCCCACAAGGTTGATGGTGTTGCAGCCGAAGTGAAGGCGTAGCCCACATCACGCGCGGTTGGAACACAGTGAAGCACAGGCCAGAGCGGAATGCACTGAACGGCGATGTGGCATAAGGAACGAGACGCAGCGAACCAGGGGAGAACGTCGTTCCATTCCCATAGTCTGCTACTTTAGATTCGAAAGAGTAACGTCGAAGTAACCTTAAAGACAGACACACACTTTGGCTTCTGTATTGTTGTGCGTTCATTATGTTTAGAATAAGTCAGATGCGGCAAAAGTCCAGCAAGGAAACGGACGTGGAACCGTGGTAGAAAATACCCAGAGCACCGTGGCACAGGGTGGTCGCCGGATTCAAGGACAAGATCCTTGAGGAAAGAACCATCGGTTCGATAGGTATAGAACCAGACAGATGGGCCCGTGGGTTGCAATTTTGTACATCGGAAAGAACGACCGATGAAGGGGTGGAATGCTTGAGTGGTCAAGGGATGTCTAAACTGGAGAATAGCGATCCGGGAGCGGAACACAAACAAACAGTACCAGGCCCGGCCTCGGACTGAATACCAACTTCGGTCCTCAGGAAAGCAGAAGATGTAGTAGCTCTCAAGTGTTTATAGGTGTGAATGGAAACAGGAGGCCTGGTCACGGCGCAGACCAGGTTGTGTGGTGAGGAGGCCATGGTCCTGGAAGGCAGGGAACCGAAGACGTATTGCACAGTAGGTTCCGTAGTGTAGGCTGGGGTGTGTAGGGCAAGATGTTCCGCTGTAGAAAGGGAGTCAACAGAAAGGAGAACGGTTCATTGTGAGTTACTCTGGAATGATCGAGAGATTCCTGACCCACAAAACAAGGAACCGAAGGTGAAACAAAGAAAAAAAGGCCACTGGGCCTGGGTGTGAGCATGGGTTCGAACCTCGGGCCGTGGGTGTCGTGGAAAGAAGAAGATGGCTGGTTGTACGGATATGTTGAACAAAATGTTAGATCCAGACAGACATCGTCAGGTGGAGGAAACATTCCAGAAGATAGATGAACCGAGCCCTGTGTATCACTGAAAGGAACCGCGCCCGGAAGATGGGGGGGGGGGGGGCGGATCAGTGATTCAAACCACAATATTTAGGAACCAGTGCTTGTACAGCCGCCGGGGCAATGGTAGGGTCTGCACGAAGTAAAGCGAACAGCGGAATATAGTTCGAGAAAAGGCCCCAGGCCGAGTCCTGGCATCCTAGCATTTAATGCAAACCGCCCGTGTACCGGGTGGATAGGAAGGGTCGTTGAAAGGATGGGACTCGTGACGTTGTCAAGTAGGTGACTCATGAAAGCAACAAAACACAGACGTTCACCGACTACAGACCTGGCCCGGATAGACAGCATGGGCCCATAATCTAATGCTTGAAGAAGAAAACGGACCTGACAGGTACAAGTGTCAGACTGGAGACTTGGTGGGTCGGCTGAGGCCGGACGGTAATGTAGCTGTAGCCTTGTTGAGAGAAGGTCCGTTTGCCTCTGTCCTAGTTCCCACTGCCCCCGCCCCTCCTCTGTTGACAAGGCGACAGTTGAAGATT